>JAWZYU010000008.1:15421204-15693204 GCA_038380435.1 Ryuthela nishihirai
AGGCTTCTCTCACATCTCTGTGACAGGCTGCTCAAATAATTTAATATTTTATTTATTTTTAGAGTGCTATATATAATACTAACTACCTAAGCTTTATGAGAGAATTTTCTTCGAGCACGTTTTCGGCATGTTCGCACAAAACTTATGTTATATATAACATATTTCTATAGGCTTTGGTTAGTATTGAAAAAAAGTGGATTGGTGAAGGAAAAGTGGGTTGGAACTTTTCGGAATGTCGCCATTTGCAGTAATATATCCATTGCCGATTTAGAAAGAGCATTTCATGATGTGAAAGGAAAGCGTATTCGTAGGTAAAGTAAAATTTACGTGTATAGTGTTTCATTGAAGTTAAATTAGTCATCATAACACGTGACTCTTTAATTCTATATTTTCCACATAATTCACTCAATATTTAAAGGGTTATAGAAATTTAAATATTTAACAAGCTCATTGTATCATAAATCTATTCCAGAAGTACTTTAAAACTATGTAATAATATTATATAGGTCGGATCTAGAAAAAAAAAATATGGGAAGAGCAATTAACTGGATCGAACCGGAAAAGAAATAAAAGATGGAAAATAACTGAATTGGTGTTCAGTATATAATTGCCACTCCGTTGCAGTCGTCTTAAAATTCTTTTGAAAAATCGTGTTACATATTTGTTTCATATTATTTTCATCTCCAATCCGTTTACTAACATTCTGAAGATGAGGGAAAGAGGGACATTCCATCCCCTCGACCCCAATAATAAATGAAACTGAATGAAAAATAATATGAAATAAATATGTAACCAATTTTATCAAATAATTGTTTATTTTGGAAGTTTGTATGAATAATTATTGCTCTGTTAGTAAAGATTATATAAGTTCCTTACGCATTGCTTCTGTTAAATATTCCAGCATATGCAACTCCTTAAATAATAAGAGAATATTATTGAAATTTAAGAATTAGCTCCACTAAATGTAGATCTTCATTTTTTTTTTGTTGTAACATTTTACCATAAAATCTTATATTTTAAATTAGAAAGCTTCAAAAATGTTAGCATTCTGTTAATAAAATGTGGAAATTCTTTTATATTGTTGTCTAAGCATTATATTTATACGTAGGTACTGAACAGAAAAAACGTTTCATGTTATTTGAATATGGAGTCATGTTCAGATATCAGTAACTTCTTAAGTAATATTAATATGGACAAAATATGACTATAGTTGTACTTGAGGTCTATCAAATCTCTTTAAATGTTGAATTATTCACAAATAATTGTTCAGTATCCAAATAATTTTTGTAAGCTGGAAAATGTACTCAATTAAAATCTGAAAAATTAATTCAACATGTTAAAATGAAAAACAAACATTCTGTAAACTTTAATAAAATGTATATTTTAGCTGCATATATAACGATTGAACAATATATGAATTTTGATTTTTTTTTTGGTTAACGAGGTAAGTTAATGTTAAATATTCTAGATTCTATAACTCACTGAAAATTAAAATTATCAAAAGTAGTTATTTAGGCAGACCACAGTCAGATCTTCAAATGTGATTGCCAATAATCACATTTTTCCATAAAAAGCTCTTTTAAGAAATTGTAGAGTTGTGAATTTGATTCCCTCTTGATCAAACATTTAACTATTTCAACTATTTCTACTTTCTGTTGAGAACCTATCAATGCATGAATTTATTATTCAGTCCTAACACTTTTTGATATCCCCTTCAAATCCAAAAGAATTATTCCATGTTTCCTTTCCTTTTTACTGAAATGCAAGTTTCAAGAAGGCAATAAACACACCACATTCTGCAGTCGACTCTAAGAGTCCCCCGTTGCCTGGAGGGATGCAGGCAGTTTGTCAATTAGACGTTAATTGATGGTCGTTTGAACCCTCTGAGCGGGAGATGCACAACGAGGGGAGGGAGAGTTCACCCTTTCAACCTACCTTCTCCCCGGCCGACGGGCCGGTATGGTAGCGAAAGGGATTCGGCAGGTATGGTAGCGAAAGGGATTCGGCCGGTATGGTAGCGAAAGGGTTAAATAATCGTCTGGTGGCAACCAAAATGTATTTGAAAGAACGTTACTCTCCTTATGCCTCATTTTTTCGCAATGCATGTCAAGTACCGCATTATCTCAATCATTATAATGGAAGACTTCGCAAAGACAATTCTTGCTTGTAGCTAATAACCTAATGACAGCCTCTCAGATCCCTGACGACAAGCCCTCTTCCAGAACGCTATAGTACTCTCCTTGGACAACTCCTCAGATATTGATTACAACTAATAAGTTCAATTTCAACATTCATTTAACCATCCTCTTTGTACCATTTTGCATGATTTCAACCTGATCCGACGGACTCAAGGCATAAGAGCATAATCAATGGAACAGACGCATCCAAATCCCTCAGTGGTGTTGGTTTAGGCATTATATGTCCACAATTACAAGTTAATGTAGCTATCAATCGCCATCATATTTTCTCCACTTTCAGCTCAGAAGCTGAAGCTATTCGAATTGCTTTAGAACAATTCTCAACAGAAGCTAAAGACTACACCATTTTAACCGACAGGAAAGCGGTTCTCTCCGGACTGCTCAATATCTGCTCTCAGTCTCATTCTGCAATTCTAGCTCTCCATAATCAAATTATGGAAACGTCTAGAATTGTTACTAGCATACAATTTATTTGAGTTCCTGGACATCATGGTATCGACATCAATGAAGAGGCAAACAGAGAAGCTAAAATTGCAGCTTCCATTTCCATCCCTTCCCCTTTTTATTTAGAAGATGCTTTAGTGGCTGCTTCCAAATATATTCGCCGAACTCTAGGATCTCAGTGAAATTCTTAAAATTATGGCACTCGATTATCACATCTCCAGAAATTTCAACCCAAAAGGACGTTCACGTACACCTCACGTTCCTCAGAAATATTTCTTTCTCGTCTTCGAGGTGAAGTCGCTCCTCTCAATACTTTCCTTTTCAGGTGTAAACTTTCCAAGACACCTCTTTGTCCATTCTGTCAAGACATTGAATCAACTTTTCACTACATTATTCAATGCAATTATTATGAATTGGAAAGACAGAATATGTACCTTTCCTATAGAAAAAATCACAAATTTTCTCATGCTCCCTGGTCTCTTAGAATTATTCATATTCTCCAAAATCATGCTCTTGTTCTTGCTCTGTAAACTTTTGTTTTTGCCTCTGGATGGTTTTCTCCGTTTTTTCCTCCTTAGATTGGACATATTTTTGATTTGACTTCTTTTAAGGGATAAAAGGCAAAAAGTCCAGAAAACTCAGTTTTGGTCGGCTTCACGTGGACACTCACGCACTCAAAAAATAACGCAGGGAACTCGCTCCTCTCCCTGGCAACACTGCAATACACGAATTTGCCATGTTTAGAGGGCGCTGCAATCGAAAGGTTTACATTACGCCTCTAGAAGCTGGCTCTCACTCCTTGGTACGATGTCCAGGCGAGCGATCACTCTTTCTTACTTCTACCTTCAAATTTACATCTGTTAATTTCTAACTTTTTTTTACATTCAGATTAATAGTTTCCTATTTTCTACCCTTATTTAGCCCTCTGGGCTACGGCACTAAGCCGTTTCATTCCGTTATTTTAGTCACCCCTTTTCAGGACTAGATTCGTTGATTGCAGGTATGGGCTTTAGCCTGGGACTGCAGAAGTCAAACTTTGATCTTTGACCTTACAGCAGGTAATGTTTTATGTCTGGATGCAAACTAGGAATACGAACTAAAAAGAAGTATCAATATCTGAATCCTTCAAAGACTACATAATTATCAATAAATGGAAGAAAACTAAAACTTACATTTATAAAAAATACTTAATGACAATTGTTTGCTCAAGAAGAGTGTTTTAATTACAAATGATTATCCAAATTCTACTTCGATTTTCGCCGAAGCAGATCCTGGGAAATTCGCTGATAAACAAAATAAAACGCTCTCCACCGAATTCTGCGCATGAGCAATGCAATCACTTTATCACTGTACAACTATGTATTGCCTCAAAGTATCCAATATAACTTAATAGCAGTTTCAATCTCTCTTTTGACCGTGGCTTTTTGTTTACAACAGTAGACTTGTCGAATTTTTTCAATAACTATTTGACCTTTTCTGAAATTAATTCTCTGAAAATGGGAAACCGCTTGAATGGTTATTTCAATATTTTGGAAGATTTCGAAATAAAGTTAAACGATAAAGTTGATGCTTTTAATCCTTTTGCGAGTAATTATGTCAGGATATGCTTTACAGTTGGGCTCAACGAATCGAATCGCATCAATATACATAGTTTTCTGAACGACGTTGTCATTATTTGCTTATTGTAGTTGTTCGTAAGTACGTGGTGCCATTTCAGTATCTGCGATTTCAGTATCTCCGTTTTTTACGTAAAATGGTAGATTTAAGTTTAGCTACACTGTGTCTTTAGCCGTCCCGGCTACTGATCTAAGGAACCTGGGTTCGAGCCCCGGATTAGGCATGGATGTGTGTGTCGTTTTTCTGCTGAGGTCCTGCCATCCTCTCAGATCTCCTACTGTGGCATATAAACTGACAGGCTCCTGTCAGACCTCTGTGGCAAGCAGCTGCTATGAGGGGGTATTTATTTTTATTTTTTTATAAAAAATAATACTATACAAACTCTCAAAGTTTGTTAAATATAAAGATAATTTTTTTACAAATCTTGAGAATTAGCATAGAGTGTCAAAACTTAAAGCTTTTTATTTAGTACAGCTTTGAACTGTTTCTCCGTTATTTTATTTCGGAATGTATATTTTTGTTCTAAATCGGTTTGATCGTATTTATTGTTTATAACTAAAGTTTCCGTTATATCCCATTGTGAGGACCTATTAGTAGTAGCATAAAAAAAAATTTAAAACTTAAATTAGTTTTTCACATGCTAAGAAACTCCCCGGTTTTTTTCTAATTTTCACACATATTCCCACAAAGACCACAAAAAAACATATATTTTTCTTCATCTCCCCATAACTTTTCCCATTAATTTTTAGCCAGACTTCTCATTTATGCTACTGCTCCTGTTCTTAACCTTTTTTTGCTCCTGGACCCATTTTGAGGTTCATTTTCCTTTGTGGATTTATTCATAACCTCTGTTGTTGGAAATAATATACTTTTACCATATGCATTATTTATTTAAAATATAAATTTTATGTCATATATATTCTAATAATCGGTAGCTTATTTTCTAAGTGGCATGAAATTTCTTAAAATGTATGATAGCACCGTAAGATCTGTTACCAAAAATATTCTGAAAATTGTTACTTTATTCAGAGTTATTCACGTGGCTGATGCAAACTTCTAAGTTTTTCAATATTTGACTGCAGCGCTGTATTCACCTCTCCTCACAATATCAAGGCGGTTACGAGCTTCCTTAACGATTATTCCAATTCAACTCGATTTTTCAGCAAAGCCGACCCTAAATAATTGGTGAGGACTACAAAACTGTTTAAGTTTTTTTAAAGTTTTTTACTTCTTGTTTAAGTAACGGCTTTATAGCGTGTACTAAAAAGAATGAAGAAATGAACCCAGTGTTCCAGGGAGCCTTGTTAGCAGTTACAAGTTTGTCATGCAAATATAGCGTTGTTCGAGAAAGATTACCAGACCTAAACTTCCCTTAATAAACGTAGATTTAACATAATTTTTCACATCTCATTCTTACCATGCTTCACATGACCACATGCTTCACTTTACCATTCTTCACATGAAAAAAGCGCCAATATCAGGATTATATTACGTTACTAGGTCTTATGCTGCTACTATACATTTTATATCTTTAGGACCGTCCTGTGGCCGAGTGGTTTGCGCGCTTGGCTACTGATCAAAGAGACCTGGATTCGAGCCCCGGGTAAGGCATGGATATATGTGTCGTTTTTCTGATGAGGCCCTGCCATCATCTCAGACCTTCTACTATGACATATGAACTGCCAGGCTCCTGTCACACCTCTGTGGCAAGCAGCTGCTTAAGGGGGTATTTATTATTTAAGAATTGCATTTGCCACTAAGAAATAAAGTAACGATTATTAGAATATATATGATATAAAATTTATATTATAATAATAAACATTGACGATGTGCATTTTTTGTCAACTAACAGAGGTTATGAGGACGGCCACAAAGATAAAAGGGTCAGGAACAAAAAACCCAGAAGTTTTAGCTATATATAATTATATCATCATTCCAATGAAAAGAAAAAAAATTCTTTCTTCACTTCCGAGCAAAGTTTTGAATTCATAATTAATTGTCTACACACTTTAACTACTCTAATTGGCTAAAGCTGATAAGGCTATGCAAAAAGAAATTATTTCTAATTCGAAAATAAAACAATAGAGAAACAGTTCAAAGCTGTACTAAAAAAAAGCTTTAAGTTTTGATTCTATGATAATTATTAAGCTTTATAAAAGAAAACAATCTTTACATTTTAACAGACGTTGAGGTTTTCCATATTATTAATTTTTATGTAACACTACATATGCATATTATCAATAAAATCTACAAGAGATCAATACTTACATTTGTTGTCAAAAGATGGCAGCATGTACTTTCCAAAATATTATAACAAGCAAATAATTACAGCGTAAAGAGCTATATACATTGATATAATTCCGTGAGCACAATTTTAAAGCGTAGACTGACATATGTACTCGCAAAAGAATTAAAAGTTTTCATCTTTATAATTCAATTTTTCCCGTTTTCAAAGAATTAATTTCAGATAAGGATCAAATAGTTATTGCATACATTGGAAGAACCAAAAACTCTCGATCATAAGAGAAATCCAAGAGGCATTAGGATAACCGTTTTGTAATTAAAGAAATTCGCTTTGAGTAAAGAGTTGTCTTCAGTTTTTTTTTTGTAATAAATAATTTTCTTTCATTTAAACTTATTTTTCCTACCGGCCCCCTTTTCAGGAAAAAAATTACTCAGCGCCCCCCTGGAAATCTACCTTCTTTATGAGAAGAAACAGAAAGATACAGTGACAAATTTGCTTTCTTTTATGTATCTATATTTTTACCTACGTTCTACAACATAGTAAAGAAAGATGTTGTTGTAAATAAGATACGTTGAAACTTGAAATTATAAAATTGTTTATTAAATGAAACCATATTAACATTCGCATTACACACAGAAAATTATGATAACGAAGGATAATTTTTTGTGTTTATTTGGAAAATAAAGTAATAAAGATGCTTCCCATGGCCGAGTGGTTAGCACGTTTGGCTACTGATCTAAGGGACCTGGGTTCGAGTCCCGGATAAGGCATGGATGTATAAGTCGTTTTTCTGCTGAGTGCCTGCCATCCTCACAGGCATATAAACTGACAGGCTCCTGTCAGACCTCTGTGGCAAGCAGCTGCTTGAGGGGGTATTTATTTATTATTTTTTAATCACAAATAAGGAGTTCCAAGGGAGAAAAAGCAATTGCCACAGGCTTTTCGATTGCAGCGCTCTCTAAACATGGCGATTTCGTGTATTACAGTGAAGCCACCTAGCCAGGGAGAGGAACGAGTTCTCAACGTTATTTTTTCACAGCGAGCAGGGTTTTAAATTGCTTGCACAACGTGACTAATTTTACATACACTCTTGCTATGAAAAAGTCGAAAAAATTATTGTCTGAAATCTGTACCGGTCCTGTTATCGTGCTACATATATAAGATATTGAATGATTAGTACGGTACGCTATTTTAGGTCATTAAATTCGTAAACATTGACTCTAGGGGGTGGGTCAGAATCTTTGTCAGCAGCGTGAGATTGTCTAATTTTCAGGGGCAGCGCTGGTTACACTTTACAGTGCGCCAGGCATGTTCCAGGTTCTCAGAGAATAAGGAGGTTTTACCAAGGAGTGTCTAAGGGAGGAGAAAGCCAGCATCCATAGGCGTAATGTAAATTTTTCGATTGCATCGCCCTCTAAACATGACAAATTCGTGTATTGCAGTGAAGCCACCTAGCCAGGGAGAGAGAGAGGAGCTAGTTCCCTGCGTTATTTTTCAATTGCCGAGGAAGGTTTTCAATTGTTTACACCACGTGACTAGTTTTACATACACTCTGACACTAAAGAATTCGTTGAGAGAGAAAATAACAAAGAGAAAATTAAATTATTTTCTTTAATAAAATCCTATTTTGTAAAGCAGGTAGTAGCTCTGCTGAACAAGAAAATTTTAATATTTTAAACACTCTACAATATTTAATATATTATAGTAAATTGAGATTTTTGTGTGAATTAAAATAATTTTTTAAATAATATATTATTATATTAATATAATAATATATTTAAAAATAAATTTTTTATTTTATACAAATTTACATATTTTCATTAAATATGATATCGAGTTTTCACTTGTATAAACGTTCAACAGATGGCAGCAGGCACTTCCTGTATCAACCATAAAAAAGAATTACACTGTCAGAGCAAAGTGCAGAAGTCTATATTTATCGATATGCTCCATGGAACACAAACCCGCAGCATATATTGCTTTATAATATATTCGTGAGATGATTCAATGTATTAATTTACATATTTTTAAAACTTCTGCAAAATTACTCAAAATAAACATACAACGGCTTTTCCAGTTATTGTAAAATACACTCGTGAACGGGATAAAATACTCATTGAATAACTTTATGCTAAGCTACCACTGTAGGAAAATAACCATGATCGTTAGACAGGCTGAAACACTAAAGCACAATAAATATTCATTAAATATTTCAAGGTTAAGACAAACAATAGTTGCATCGTGCTAAACGATTGCACTGCGCATGCGCAGATCGCGCCTTACAATTGTTTTTGTGACTGCACACCAATTTGCCAGGATCGGGTTCGGAGAAGATCCGCCTAGCGGTGCCATTTACGCTTAGCGAGAGCTCGACTTCTCCATAGACCTTTGGTTCTAGGCCCATCAATGCTAGCGTTGAGATTTACAGTATCTCCGCAAAACCACCCGCCCTGCCTTTGGTAAGTAGGGGACACCGATGGACTGGAAAGGCGTCGTCCATCAGATGGAACGTTAAGCCGTGGTTCCTTGTCTGCATGAGAGTCATACCCTGTGCACACTTATAACACTAAGAAAGCTGTTATACCACATCTAGCTTAATAGCCAGAAATAAAGCCCAATGCGATGCTTATATTTTTAACCGTTTAGTGACAACTACTTGTAGTAGTAGGGGCGGGGGTGGCTCAGTCGGTAGCGCTCCAGGTTCGTAATCTGTAGTTCCCAGGTTAGAGTCCCAGCTGGGTCAGCGTTGAGATTTATCTCCGCAAAATTCCCCGCCCTGCCCACGGTCAGTAGGGGACACCGATGGGCTTGGAAAGGCCGCCGTCCGTCGGATGGGACGTTAAGCCGTGGCCCCGTGTGTGGGAGAGCCATACCTGTGCACGTTAAAGAACACGCTGGATGGCCTTGACGGGAGGCTACCATCTGTCTCCCAACAGCAGCTCCAGTGGGTCCCCTCCCCCAACCTTCTCTGAGCCTTCGGGGTCCATGTGACCTGGCCATTTAGCCCATGGTGTGCAAAAAAGTGCCTCTCAGAGGTAAAACAATCCATCGTTAAAGAACACGCTGGATGGCCTTGACGGGAGGCTACCATCTGCCTCCCAACAGCTGTTCCAGTGGCTCCCCTCCCCCAACCTTCTCTGAGCCTTCGGGGTCCTTGTGACCTGGCCATTTAGCCCATGGTGTGCAAAAGAGCGCCGCTCAGAGGTAAAACAATCCAACCCAACCCAACTTGTAGTAGTAGTTCCTTCTTTTTCAAGAGCCATACTTACGCATAAGCTAATTAAGTTACAGCTTACGACCCCGAGATATGGGGTTAAAAAAAACTCATTTAAAGTTTTACTGTGCCACTTTCAGTTATTGTGCCTGTTCATCTTAACTATAGATATGTAAGCATGATGTTTTCACTCCTTGATTTTCATCTTGACTTTTTAATCACCCCTTCAATCAGAATAATAAATATATACATTTCGAATTTTTAAGGATTTGCCAGGGCTTAGGTCCTCTAAATTTCTAAAGCTTACGGCATCAGAACATTAAAGTAGATCCTGTTTTGATACCTTGGACCTTTAAAAAAAATACTCCCTCAAGCAGCTGCTTGCCACAGAGGTCTGAAAGGAGCCTGTCAGTTTATATGCAATAGTAAAAGGTCTGTGAGGTTGGTAGTACCTCAGCAGAAAAACACGAACATCCATGCTTTGGTCAGCGTTGAGATTTATCTCCGCAAAATTCCCCACCCTGCCCACGGTCAGTAGGGGACACCAATGGGCTTGGAAAGGCCGCCGTCCGTCGGATGGGACGTTAAGCCATGGCCCCTCTCCCGGGACTCGAACCCAGGTCCCTTAGATCAGTAGCCAAGCGTGTTAACCAATCGGCCACGTGATTTAGTCTAAAATTAATTTAATATAATTTTGTGTCTTGAACAATTCAAATTAAAATTTACCGTCAAGAAAGCTGTACCTACCGTTATACTTTTAAACATAAAATTTTATGTTAATTTCGAGGATTTCAATAGCAACAGTAGCATGCAATATACCAGAACTACGATATTTTAAATGGATTTGGGCAACTTTTTGATCAAAGTCTTTTTATATGTATCCAGAATTTGGACAAATGGTAGTGTCTAAGGAGAAAGCTAGCTTCGCATAAACGTAAGTGGCGCCGCTCTGCGGAATTTTGCCGAAACTGAACGTGGCAAATTGGTGTGCTGGCAGAAAAACAACTGTAAGTGGCGATCTCCGCATGCGCAATGCAATCACTTTAGCTCGCTGCAGCTATGGTTTGTCTTACTCTTAATATATTTAATGTGATTTAATTACTGTTTCAGTTCAGTCTGTTATTTGCGCACAGCTGACCTTGGCTGTTTGCGCACAATGATAGCTGACCTTAAAGTTATACACTGAATATTTTATCCTCTTTAGGAGTGCATTTTACGATACCTGGAAAAGCTGTTGTATGTTTATTTTGTGCAATTTTGCAGAATTTTTAAAATTATTTTGTAAATGGTTACATTTAATCGTCTTACGAATATATAAGTCAATTTATTTTGCAGGTTTATGTTCCCTGGAGCATAGCGATTAACATTTTCTGCATTTTGCTCTAATAGTCTAATTTGTTTTTAAGGTTGATACAAGAAGTGCCTGCTGCCATCTGTTGAATGTTTCTACAAGTAAAAACTCGATATGATATATATTCAAAATATGTAAAATTGTATAAAATATAGTTATATAGAAGACATTATCGTACACTATCAAATAAATCTCAATTTATTATAATATATTAAATATTATGGAGTGTTCAAAATATTTAAATTTTCTTGTTAAGCCGAGCTACTACCTACCAAATAGAATTTTATTATTGAAAGTAATTTTACCTCTTGGTCATTTTATCTTTCAACCGAATTGCGCGATTTTCAAAATTGTCATGTGCTGTAAATAATTGCAAACCTTGCTCGGCAGTCGAAAAATACTCCTCTTCCTGGCTAGGTGGCTTAATTGCAATACACGAATTTGCCATGTTTAGAGGGCGCTGCAATTGGAAAATGGAAGCTAACTCTCTTCTCCCTTAGACACTCCTCGGAAGAGAGCTAGCTTCCATAGGCGTAATGTACACTTTTCGATGGTAGCGCCCTATAAACATGGTAAATTCGTGTATTGCAGTGAAGGCACCTGGCCAGGGAGAGAAGCGAGTTCGCTGCGTTATTTTTCCATTGCCGAGCAAGGATTTCAATTGCTTACACAACGTGATTAATTTTACTTGAACTCTGACAAATATTGATTTCGAAAATTTCTCGTTCATTAACATTTCTTTCGTTTATATAGAAAAATAATAAATGGAAGTTTAAATTATTTTCCTTAGTAACGCAGGACCTCAGCAGAAAAAAAGACACGAACATCCATGCCTTATCCGGGGCTCTTACCCAGATCCCTTAGATCACTAGCCAAGCGCGCTAACCACTCGGCCAAAATTGAGCTTTATGTCTCAATGTACAATAACATGTTCTGTGTAATTATATTTTATACAGTTCTTCACATTTTCAATAAATATCATATCGAGTTTTTTACTTCTATAAACGTTCAACAGATGGCAGCAGGCACTTCCTGTATCAACCATAAAAAAGGAATTACCTGTTAGAGCAAAGTGCAGAAGCCTATATATATCGATATGGTTCATGGAACACAAACCCACAACATACATTGACCTATATATTTGTAAGATGATGAAAGTATTAATTTACATATTATTTTAAAACTTCTGCAAAATTACTCAAAATAAATATACAACGGCTTTTCCATCATCATCATCATCATCCTCAAGCAGCCATGGGCTACGGAGTTCCAACCAGACAGCGCAATTTAGTTCTCCAAGCAGATCTGTCCTGAGCTATGTCTGCTACACCTGGCCACTGCGCACCAATTCTAACAAGGTCCTGTTTCACATTGTCTGACCACCGCATCCTAAGTGTCCCCCTCTCTCTGAGGCCTTTAGGCACACTGTTCATAACCCTATTCGCCAATCCATAATTATCCATACAGGTAACATGGCCAAACCAGTGGAGTCTCTCTCTGCACAATATGCTGCTTAAAGGAGGTTGCAGACTCCTTTGCCTAACCTCATCATTAGTTACAAAGTTAAACCACCTAATACCAAAGATACTGCGTAAGCATCTAGAATCAAAAGCATCTAGTTTCCTGTTATCTTGTTTACACAGCGTTAGTTATCGTAAAACGTACTCCTGAACGAGATAAAATACTCATTGAATAACTTTACGCTAAGCTACCACTGTAGAAAAATAGCCATGATAGCCAGACAGATTGAAACACTAATTAAATCACATTAAATATTCATTAAATATTTGAAGACTAAGACAAAGCAGGGTGCTAAAACGATTGCACTCGCATGCGCAGAACGCGCCTTACCGTTGTTTCTGTGGCTGCACACCAATTTGCCACGTTCGGCTTCGGCAAAATTCCGCAGAGCAGCGCGACTTACCCTTGTGCAGAGCTGAACTTCTTCCTTGAAAACCTTGCTCGGCAACATACAAATAACGCAAGGAACCAGCTCCTCTCCCTGGTCAGGTGACTTCACTGCAATACACGAACTGGCCCTGTTTAGAGGGCGCTGCAATCGAAAAGTTTACATTAAGCCTATGGAAGCTAGCTCTCTTCCCCTTAGATATTCCTTGAAGAGAGGAGGCTACAGTTTAAGTAACGTAAAAGTTTACATTAGGCCTTCCGTAGGCGTAATGTAAACTTTTCCATTGCAGCGCCCTCTAAGAATGACAGTGAAGCCACCTTGCCAGGAAGAGGAGCCCAGCGTTATTTTTTAACTACCGAGCAAGGTTTTCAAATGCTTACACCACTTGACTTTGACTCTGAAAAATGTCTGTCATAATTTTCGAAGGGGAGAAAAAAACAATGAGTATACAAAATAGTTTTTCTTCAAATTATTTAAAACAGGTAGCAGCTGTGCTCAACAAAAAAATTGTGATATTTTTGAACACTACCATATTTAATATATTATAATAAATTGAAATTTATGTCTCAATATACCATAACATGTTCTATATAATTATATTTTATATAATTCTAGATATTTTCAATTTTTTTTTTTGTTTTGCTGTTTTACAGCAGTCCGTATCTTCTTTTCTGTGATGTCATCATCTAACCGAGACGTCACTTCGTTGGCGATCCGTGGCGTATCTTCTAGCCATTTATCAATTTCTTTGAGTGAAAGGCTGTCAGGTGGGTTGGGTTGTTGGGTTGTTTTACCTCTGAGCGGCACTTTTTTGCACACCATGGGCTAAATGGCCAGGTCACATGGACCCCGAAGGCTCAGAGAAGGTTGGGGGAGGGGACCCACTGGAACAGCTGTTGGGAGACAGATGGTAGCCTCCCGTCAAGGCCATCCAGTGTGTTCTTTAACGTTGGGTTGTTTTACCTCTGAGCGGCACTTTTTTGCACACCATGGGCTAAATGGCCAGGTCACATGGACCCCGAAGGCTCAGAGAAGGTTGGGGGAGGGGACCCACTGAAACAGTTGTTGGAAGACAGATGGTAGCCTCCCGTCAAGGCCATCAAACGTGTTCTTTAATGTTGGGTTGTTTTACCTCTGAGCGGCACTTTTTTGCACACCATGGGCTAAATGGCCAGGTCACATGGACCCCGAAGGCTCAGAGAAGTTTGGGGGAGGGGACCCACTGGAACAGCTGTTGGGAGACAGATGGTAGCCTCCCGTCAAGGCCATCCAGCGTGTTCTTTAATGTTGGGTTGTTTTATCTCTGAGCGGCACTTTTTTGCACACTATGGGCTAAATGGCCAGGTCACATGGACCCCGAAGGCTCAGAGAAGTTTGGGGGAGGGGACCCACTGGAACAGCTGTTGGGAGACAGATGGTAGCCTCCCATCAAGGCCATCCAGCGTGTTCTTTAACGTTGGGTTGTTTTACCTCTGAGCGGCACTTTTTTGCACACCATGGGCTAAATGGCCAGGTCACATGGACCCCGAAGACTCAGATAAGGTTGGGGGAGGGTCCCCACTAGAACAGCTGTTGGGAGACAGATGGTAGTCTCCCGTCAAGGCCATCAAGCGTGTTCTTTAACGTGCACAGGGTATGGCTCTCCCACACACGGGGCCACGGTTTAACGTCCCATCCGACGGACGGCGGCCTTTCCAAGCCCATCGGTGTCCCCTACTGACCGTGGGCAGGGCGGGGGAAGGCTGTCAGGTGAAAAAATATCTCGGTAGAAATTATAGACTTCTTGTCTAAAGCCAATTTGGTCCGAAATAATATTCCCTCCCACTTCCAATTGCGTCATTGTACGCTTTTCGCGAGAATTTCGCTTAAATTTCACAAGTAGGCTGCTGAGGTTGTTAGCCTCGCCTAGCCTACCGCTTGCAAGGTTTAATCTCGCCTCAGAGCCTTTCACTGTACATTGCTCGTTGAGTTCTCTTTTAATGTCAGCGCCTGTTGTAGTTGTCATCGGCTTCTGTATTGTGTAGGCTGCTAAAGCCTGTCTTAAGAAAGTTTGACGCTTCCGCTTTTTCAATGCCAAACGCCTTCCAGCTAATTTAAGTATATCCCCCCCCCTTTGAGTTCGTATACTAAGGTACCTTTTTAATCAACCCTGGAATTAATGAATTGCTCCATTTCACCTATATTTATGACCCCACAAAAATACATCTTATGACGGTATTTAATAGTGTCAACGTGAAACCACTGTAACGCAATATTCTTCTTTATAGTCGATTGATCATTCAATTTGTACGACAGACTTGGCGAAATAAGCGAGGAAATATTGAGATACTTTTCAAATCAGTGCATTGAAAAAGTAGTTTTATCGCTTTACAAAGCGTGAATTTTGCGGGAAATATGGAGTTATAGTTACCATCACGGAAAATAGATGGCGCAATCAACCAACCAAAATATATTTCAACTTAAATGATCTTAGCGTTTATTAAATAGTTACTATTCTCAAATTTGTACACAATGTTATTCTCAAATCTTTTTGGTTACAGCATTTTTATAACCTTATTATCTATCATAGTCTGGAAGAAAGTAAACCCTACCACACGAACCTAAGAAATTTAAAAATGAGGATTTAATAGGCGACCAAAAGGTTTGAGATTTATTTTTATAACTTTATTAGCTATCAGCATCTGTAACAAAGTAAACCTTACCTAACACGAATGTAAACATTTGAAATGACAATTTCATAGGGAATAGCGAGTTAGATACTGTGAAAACAAAACTAGCCAAATGCAATATTTAAGTGGATTGAAAGAAGTGGCGCCATCTTTTGGCGAAGTTCATAACTAAATGGAAATAATAGTAAGCGATTATCTGTATCAACTACCTTTCGGTGAAATTGACCACACTATATTCTCGAAAAAATTTCAAAAACCTTTAAGTTTGAAAAATCAATCATTTTTTTGTCATCCCAAGAAAGTGCTGATTAAACGTTTTTGCTCATAATAGTGAAGAGCATATCATCATGTTTCAGAGGGGCGACGGTGGCTCAGTTAGTAGCACTCCAGGCTCGTAATCTGTAGTATCCCAGGTTCGAGTCCCAGCTGGGTCAGCGTTGAGATTTATCTCCGCAAAATTCCCTGCCCTGCCCACGGTCAGTAGGGGACACCGATGGGCTTGGAAAGGCCGCCGTCCGTCGGATGGAACGTTAAGCCGTGGCCCCGTGTGCGGGAGGGCCATACCCTGTGCACGTTAAAGAACACGCTGGATGGTCTTGACGGGAGGCTACCATCTGTCTCCCAACAGCTGTTCCAGTGGGTCCCCTCCCCCAACCTTCTCTGAGCCTTCGGGGTCCATGTGACTTGGCCATTTAGCCCATTAGCCAAAAAGTGCCGCTCAGAGGTAAAACAACCTAACCCACATGCCACGGCATTACGTTCCATCCGAAGGACGGCGCCCTTTCTCACCAAGGGCAAGTGAGGGTTTAGCGGATGAAAATCTCGTCCATCGCCCTCCTCTCTGAGAGATTAATAGAGCAATATGTAGTTATTTCGAATTTCTTTCATATTTTGACTTTGAAATCATTCATTAAGCGTGGATTAAATGATATATTAATTATATAATGGAAAGTTCTCAAAAAGTAATGGATATGCTATTGGAATGATGTCTGCCGGATGGTTTAGTGAAAAGCTCTGACGCCACGTCAAGGCACCATCCATGTCAGAGTGTTTTGCTCTAACCTGGAGAAAACCCCTCCACACTTTGGCAGCTACTGTGGAAGGAAAAAGAGGGACCATGATGCTAAAAAGCATCAATCAGAATTTATATTCTGTTGAGCGAATTTATTGGAAATATTTTCCGACAGATTAAATTAAAAAAAAATATTTGAACTTGCTCTCCTCGGTACAAGACCAGCTATAAAACATCTTTATTTATCTACTACCAACTCTCCTGTAGAACCTTCGTGTAATTTTGTTACAAGTAAACTGCATTGCCAACCTCTTTATTTCCTTTAACGCAGATTTTGCCGCCCTATGTCTCCCGTGATATTCGTCTGCACGGTCCAAATTTTCTGCACAGCGTCCCCTGTTTGCCAGAGTGATTGGTTTAAAAATCAGGTTCCCACTTGGCCCGTGGCTTCGTCTCTACGCAAATTGTGATGGCTAGTGTATCACTTTTAATCTGTATATTCTCTTGTTCCCTGCACTAATGGTTAGTTTTGTATATTCTTCCGTTCCTCCGACATTTCACACAGTTTGAACACGAAGAATTTAATGGTGATGCAAAGGTCATTGCTCACTCGGCGCTCTCTCTCAAAGGCCATGGCAAACGATCGAGTATTTATTTCGTCAGATTGCGACCTTCTGTCATTCCTGATGTACTTTACCGAAAGGTCCCAAATATCATTGGCAGATTCCCCCTATCTGACCCCATGTTGGGTAAGGAAATCATGTCCCTAACTGCAATGGAACGCCTAAATATATAATACCTTTGGAAATGTGGGAAATCTGGCAATGGCAGCAGATTTAAATGCTATTTTACTTTCAAAGTTAGGGAGCAGTAAATGGCAACAATAGATTTGAGGAGCGATTATCGTTTCCCGTAGTAATAGCATGGTACATATTTTTGCCACTAGCAAGCCCCCCTTTTGGACGTTCGACTTGATATTTGGCATTGCAATTCGGACCACAACCAGAAACATTCTCTGAAAATTTGCAGCCTCTATGTTGAATTTCCGATGAGTTATGGCTGCCACAGACATCGTGTTTTGTTATATAGTTTAAAATAGGCAAATAAAATTGGGAATTTTTTTAAAATCCACGACTTTCCTACATAACAGACTTTTATTTGGTACGTAGCATGTTGCTAGTGGTCAACTTCTTAGAAGAACCATTTTGATAAACATATACAATTGAAAAACCAACAAATGGTCAAAGAAAGACGAAAAAAAAATGTGAAAAATATTATCGAAAACTACCACTATATTTATTATACAAAATAATATAAATATGTTCATTTCGTTCTAGGACTACTGGAAGTGGTATCATGATATTATACATCACGGATAAACAAAATAGATTTTAATCCGAATGTATCAATCGTACATTCCCTAGTGCAGTGTCTCGCAAACTTTTTTACTCTGCGGCACACTGAATATAATTTTTTTTTCGCGGCACACCTAAAAGAGAATTTTTGGTGGTTACGTAAAAAGAGGAAGTTTTTGTCGGTGCACACCAATTTCCCAGGGCGGGTTCGGCAAAATTCCGCAGAGCGGCGCCACGTACGATTTCTCCTTAGACCTTCTTTGGGAAGGCTACTTCAACATAATATTTCTTTGCAATGTGTATCAATTTATTAGAACTGAAAAGCATCTCTGTTAATTTTGACGATATCAGTTTTCTTATCATATAATATTTTCTCTCCAAACACTCCTTAAGGAATCAATATCTACCACTATGGTTTTTGAGCGATATTAGTATCTATTAATATTTCTAGTTTCACTTTTAATGAATACAAAAACATTTATGTACAACGCTACCGAACTCTGGCGTTTGTTTTCTTACGTTTGTTTGTGTCGGATTTACAAATAGTTTTTTCTTTTTATTTTTTGCTCCTTGTAATGTGAGAATGCGATTAGGCTGGCTATTTTTTCCTCTTTCCTGATCACTTCTCTTTTCTTTTTCAATCTCCCTTTCCTACTGAATGTGGTGATTGGAGTGTGAAATAACCGCCGAGAAGCTTACGTTTCTACGTTACGTTTTTTCGGCGGTTGAAGTTACTGAGAATGCAAAGTTAGGTCTAGCGGAGTGATTCGAGGAGCCAACCTCCTCCGGATCACGAAGCGTGTTGTACTTATCATGGAATTACTGAGAATTCTCGCTATTTTTTAGATAAATAGTGGGTTTTCAGATTTTATTTTCCAAACATTTTAAGAAAGCAGCCGGTCGTGGCCGGCG
This sequence comes from Ryuthela nishihirai, assembly GCA_038380435.1. Classification (NCBI taxonomy): domain Eukaryota; kingdom Metazoa; phylum Arthropoda; class Arachnida; order Araneae; family Heptathelidae; genus Ryuthela; species Ryuthela nishihirai. The sequence continues at coordinate 15,440,131 of JAWZYU010000008.1, forward strand.
GGCTCGATCTAAAGCATGTTAAAACTTGGATTCGTACCCTATAGTATGTTGACGTTATTCAAACGCTGAATATCCCATCCCACCCTGCGAGTGCATTTCTCTCATATTTTCTCGGCCCAGCCGCACGGAAATATGCTGAGAAATGTACTTATAAGGGCCCGAAATGTAATACTGTAAATGGGAATTATGTATTTTTGTCGGACGTCAATACCACATTAGACCCCCCCGATAGGGGACCACCTTGTCGTGGTGGGGGGGCCTTGGGCCCAGCAACCCGGCTGAAGGCTGTGCCGACCGGGTTGGGCGCCGGTTGGACATGGCCAAGGCCAACCGAGGTTGAAGACGCTGCTGGCCGGCTTGATTGCCGGTCGGGTGGTGACGGCGTCGGAGACCTCACCTCTCAGGGACCTGTGTGGTCAGTTCGACGGCTCTGCCGAAAGGTTTCCCTAGGCCTAGTAGGCACGAGCTGTCCAAAAAGTCTGGGTCTTACTAAGAGTCTCCACCCCGGGTGCCGATCGAGCTTGGATTTTTAGATCCTTGCACATTTGCAAACCGGGGAATAGATTAAAGTTAGGTTTCTTCCGGTGGTCAGCTTTCCTTCTATAGGACTGCTGCCATGTGAGGCCGGGGTTGAGGTGCGCCTATAGGGCGTATTCCTTGCTCCCGGCTCTAGATAGTCATGGCTTTTCTTAAACCAGGTAGTGCTGTCAGGCGGAACCGGGAATTGCCGTGGTTGCACAAGATCGCAACATAGAGATCAATACCACATTAGAAACTAAATATATGTTAAATCATGATAAAAAATGCGACAAGAAATTAGTGTACTCTGCTTTGCTTCCGGTGGAAATACCGCAAATTGTGAACAAAAGACCGGATATTGAATGGAAAATTGCTTGGTCGAACTTGCAAATCAAACACGTGGAGGCCCATAAACAAGATTTCCTTTGGAAACTCGCTCACCACATCCTTTTCACACGAGATAAGGCGTGGGCAAGGGGAACGTCAAGATCTGACAAATGTGCCTTTTGCGCGTGTATCGAAACCACGAAACATTTATTCTATGACTGCAAATTCGCGCAAGAATTATGGCTAAAATTTCAAACGTGGTCAGGATTGCCAGCAATGTCAGCGGACACTGTATTATTCCATCATCCGCTGGCAATCAGCAAACAAAAAAAATATGTTTTGGATATCTGCCTGACCGAGATTAAACACCAAATCTGGAGGGCCAGGCAAAGAAAATTTTGGAGAAGCAAAACAGAGACCACAGAAAAATTGCTATGGAAAACAAAATGTGAACTTCGCGATCGGTTTCAGCTCGATAAGAAGAGATTAACAGCAAAGCATGCCATGTACTTGTGGCGGCCATGGGCTAAATTTGTTGGAGTGACTAAGGAGGGAATCTTATTTGTAAAATTTTAATAATTACGTGGCAATTCCCTAATCATCATTAGATTCAATTCATTGTTCAAATCAAAAGTTTAATTCTTAACAGGTTATTTTAAAATCATTGAAACTTACTTTTAACATTTAATGAAAAAATGTTTTTTTATTCAATACTACAATTAAGGTAAATCCTAAAGTAAAATCGAATAAATAATCCTTAAATGTATTTTTCCGAACTATTGCTAAAATTTAACTGTTCAGATACTAGTTATTTCAATACAATGTTATATAAAACTAAATGTGTAAATATTTAATGTTAGAATATATTAACCTAGTTGCAGTTGTACTTTGAATTTCAATGTATGCAGTGTTTCATTTGCAGCCTTCAGCTCTTCTTTCCCTTCTCCCTTTCTCTTCAACCCCCCCCCCCCCCCAAATTCCTAGTCTTTTATGCTATGGTCAGCAGTTACAAGCAGAAGGTCAAATCTCGCCATAGAAAGCCACGTTACCGTAACCTTCAGCCGGACCCACCCTTAGGCTCAGCATTCCTGGGCGAGGCAGGCTGCCAACTGACCTTAGAATATCACCTTTGGCACGCAGAGCCGAGACGAGCGCTGTTGCTGCTACTGACTCCACCTTCTCCCCTCGTCTTGTCCTTTTTTTTTCCTCCTTTCTTTCTTCCACTTTCTTTGACTCTGATTCCTTCCTCACACAAGAAATAAATTCCTTTCCTTTAATTTATTTATCATCCGATGTCTCATGCTCATCTCTTTTTTATGGATCTCCGAGGTAACCCTACAAATTATTTTTCAAGAATAACTGTGGTCACAAGACCCAGTGACTTGAACTGAACGATGTCCTTGTCCGGGTTTTCGGGAAGGGAAGTGGGGGCGGGAGCCTTTTTTATTTTATGCGACCGAAACTTAATTTCCTGCGCAATGGCAAGAACCCGGATTTGGACCCCTCTCCCCTCATGGGTGCTGAATTTTTTATGTTTTTTCTTTGGTTATGGCGAAAGGTTTGTATATGTCTTTCTCTTGAAGCCCCACACGCATCTCAATTGTGCATGCAAGGAAGGGGGATGGACGCCGTCTAATAAGACTTGGAAATATTTCCTAGCAAGCACATCCCATCCCAAACGCGTGTGGGGCAGTGAATGCTGTGTGAAAGAGTGAAAGTTGTTTGAAAGAATTGTGTTTTTGAGGGGCAGCTGGCAGAGAACATTATGTTTTGCTGAGGCTGTCTCGCTGATCACATTAAATTAGTTTAACCTTATGCCCGACAGCTGAGTGTCTGAATCTTAGTTCGACAGCACAAGGGATTAAGAAAAACTCAAGTGAAAATGATTTTAGATATAATTTGCTTTCGAGAGTTTTTCCTAATTACAAAGAAGGAGGGAAACATGCATAAAAATTGAAGCAACTAAATTTGGCTAATATTTAATTGAATTCCATTTATTTTTATACTATATAATGGGAAATAATTTATTTATTGCGGCGAAATTACATTTAAATTTTTATGATTACTTCAAATTCGTTATTGTTGTTATTACTGTTATATATAATTTATTATTATTACGTTAAGGCACCATCCACTTCAGAGTGTTTTGATCTAACCTAGAGAAAACTCCTCCACACATAGGCAGCTAGTGTGAAAGGAAAAAGAGGGCGCAAGATTCCACAAAACATCCATTAAAGCCTCCAACAGAATTTATTTTTTGTTGAGCGAATTTAATAGAAATTTTTTGTAGAATCTAGCGTTAATCATCGTTATAAACCCCGCGATAAAACATCATCTTTTCTCTCTAACCAACCCTCCCGTAGGACCTTGGCGTAATTTTGTTACAAGGAAACTGCATTGTCATCTTCTGCCAACATCTCCGTGCATCAGACCATCTTGAAGTCATCCTCTTTGTGGACATATCCGGAATCTTGCAACTGGCCTCTAAGAGGTACGTATGGGAGACAATGTTATATCTGGAAAAGTTCCTATGCGAAAACAATTCACAGAATACACATGCACATATCTAATTCTAAAGAAGACAGATCAACTGTCTTCTTTAGAATTTTTTCTAATACTTTAGAAAGTTTTTCTAATGCTTAATTAACCTTCCCTGCCCACTGTCAGTAAGGGACACCGATGGGCTTGGAAAGGCCGCCGTCCGTCGGATGGGACGTTAAGCCGTGGCCCCGTGTGCGGGAGAGTCATACCCTGTGCACGTTAAAGAACACGCTGGATGGCCTTGACGGGAGGCTACCATCTGTCACCCAACAGCTGTTTCAGTGGGTCGCCTACCCCAACCTTCTCTGAGCCTTCGGGGTCCATGTGACCTGGCCATTTAGCCCATGGTGTGCAAAAAAGTGCTGCTCACAGGTAAAACAACCCAACGTTAAAGAAAACGCTGGATGGCCTTGAAGGGAGGCTACCATCTGTCTCCCAACAGTTGTTCCATTAGGTCACCTCCCCCAGCCTTCTCTGAGCCTTCGGGGTCCATGTGACCTGGCCATTTAGCCCATGGTGTGCAAAATTGCTGCTCAGAGGTAAAACAACCCAACGTTAAAGAACACGCTGGATGACCTTGACGGGAGGCTACCATCTGTCTCCCAACAGTTGTTCCAGTGGGTCACCTCCCCCAACCTTCTCTGAGTCTTCGTGGTCCATGTGACCTGGCCATTTTGCCCATGGTGTGCAAAAAAGTGCCGCTCAGAGGTAAAACAACTCAACGTTAAAGAACACGCTGGTTGGTCTTGACGGGAGCCTACCATCTGTCTCCCAACAGCTGTTCCCAGTGGGTCCCTTGCCCCAACCTTCTCTGAGCCTTCGGGGTCCATGTGACCTGGCCATTTAGCCCATGGTGTGCAAAAAACTGCCGCTCAGAGGTAAAACAACCCAACGTTAAAGAACACGCTCGTTGGCCTTGACGGGACGCTACCATCTGTCAACCAACAGCTGTTCCAGTGTGTCCCCTACCCCACCCTTCTCTGAGCCTTCGGGGTGCATGTGACCTGGCCATTTAGCCCATGGTGTGCAAAAAAGTGCCGCTCAGAGATAAAACAACCCAACGTTAAAGAACACGCTGGATGGCCTTGACGGGAAGCTACCATCTGTCTCCCAACATCTATCTAGTGGGTCCTCTCCCCCAACCTTCTCTGAGCCTTCGGGGTCCATGTGACCTGGCCATTTTCCCCATGGTGTGCAAAAAAGTGCCGCTCAGAGGTAAAACAACCCAACCGCTTAAATATTTAGAAACGAGACTGATTTACATATTTGAAATTTATTATTCTCATACGCTACGAAATATAAAAAAAAATATGTATTTCTCTCGCGACATATATCTTCCATAAACTATTTTACCGTATGAATATAGTTTTGTATTACCGTATTATTACCGTATGAGAATGCTTTTGAGGAGAATTATATTTTTGATTTCATTAACAGTTCTATTCTGTGGCAAACAGCTGCTTGAGGCGGTATTTATTGATTATTCTGTAATACAGTAACATGTGAATCTGTAGGTGTTGAATTCGGCACTTCAAATGTAATGCCAAATTTGACGTCTGTGTTATCGGGGAGTTTTCGAAGGACTAAAGGACAATCCACAACTTCCCCTACCATCTAAGTCCGTGTTTCCCAATTTGGGGGGCGGGGGGGGGGCGGTGGTCGCTCAGTCGGTAGCGCGCCAGGCTCGTAATCTGTAGTTCCCAGGTTCGAGTCCCAGCTGGGTCAGCGTTGAGATTTATCTCCGCAAAATTCCCCGCCCTGCCCACGGTCAGTAGGGGACACCGATGGGCTTGTAAAGGCCGCCGTCCGTCGGATGGGACGTTAAGCTGTGGCCCCGTGTGCGGGAGAGCCATACCTGTGCACGTTAAAGAACACGCTGGATGGCCTTGACGGGAGGCTACCATCTGTCTCCCAACAGCTGGTCCAGTGGGTCCCTTCCCCCAACCTTCTCTGAGCCTTCGGGGTCCATGTGACCTGGCCATTTAGCCCATGGTGTGCAAAAAAGTGCCGCTCAGAGGTATAACAACACAACGTTAAAGAACACGCTGGATGACCTTGACAGGAGGCTACCATCTGTCTCCCAACAGCTGTTCCAGTGGGTCCCCTCCCCCAACCTTCTCTGAACGTTCGGGGTCCATGTGACCTGGCCATTTAGCCCATGATGTGCAAACAGGTGCCGCTCAGAGGTAAACTAACCACAACCCAACGTGGGGCCCACGCCCCACAGGGGGGCAATTCGAAAATGGACTCGTGTAGGGTTTAACCGTATGGCGGCCGTAGGATTAGCGAGCCCGGACAAAAGAAAACCCGAAGATTACATTGTTAGTCGTCATAATCCTTCTTCAAGAGAACAATGAATTGCCCTTGCCAAGAATCAATATAAATTACAGAGGGTTACTTACTGTGTTTCCTCTACAATTCCCTAGTGACTTCTTCCTGAAACCTATCATTTAAGTTACTTCAACGAACAATTTAATTTTACATAGAGGGGGGGGGGGGACATAAGAATTTTAGAAACACTTAAGTGGGGCATGGCACAAAAAAAGGTTGGGTTGGGTTGTTTTACCTCTGAGCGGCACTTTTTGTACACCATAGGCTAAATGGCCAGGTCACATGGATCCCGAAGGCTCAGAGAAGGTTGGGGGAGGGGACCCACTGGACCAGCTGTTGGGAGACAGATGGTAGTCTCCCGTCAAGGCCATCCAGCGTGTTCTTTAACGTGCACAGGGTATGGCTCTCCCGCACACGGGACCACGGCTTAACGTCTCATCCGACGGACGGCTGCCTTTCCAAGCCCATCGGTGTCCCCTACTGACCGTGGGCATGGCAGGGAATTTTTGCGGTGATAAATCTCAACGCTGACCTAGCTGGGAATCGAACCTGGGAACTACAGATTACGATCCTGGTGCGCTACCGACTGAGCCACCCCCGCCCAAAAAGGTTGGGAAACACTGATCTAAGTCAAACGGAAAAATGATTAGATATAAAAATGAGTACATTGAAGTCAGAGAAAGAATTGATTTCGTACCTTGTTGACGAAGAACAGAGTATGTTGCTGTTGAGGTAAAGTCCAGCACGATCCTTCCTAAATGATATGGCTGAGGTGAAAGATGACCTTTCGATGGAAAGATGTTAGAAGAGGATGTCGCCTTGCACTGAAAGGAAACTATCACCGGATAATCTAAACAATTCATTTTTTTAACCCAATAAACCAAATTGACAATGAATTCTGTTTGGTGTTGATGGAATTCTTTCGAAACAATCGAACGCTAGATATGAATTTGTGAGAATATTTGTGACGTATTGTTTCCAGATTCGAGTCCCACCTGGGTCAGCATTGAGATTTATCTCCGCAAATTTCCCTGCCATGCCCACGGTCAGTAGAAGACACCGATGGGCTTGGAAAGTCCGCCGTCCGTCGGATGGGACGTTAAGCCGTGGCCCCGTGTGCGGGAGAGCTATACCCTGTGCACGTTAAAGAACACGCTGGATGGCCTTGCCGGGAGGCTACCATCTGTCTCCCAACAGCTGTTTCAATGGGTCCCCTCCCCCAACCTTCTCTGAGCCTTCGGGGTCCTTGTGACCTGGCCATTTAGCCCATGGTGTGCAAAAAAGTGCCGCTCAGAGGTAAAACAATCCAACGTTAAAGAACACGCTGAATGATCTTGCCGGGAGGCTACCATCTGTCTCCCAACAGCTGTTCCAGTGGGTCCCCTCCCCCAACCTTCTCTGAGCCTTCGGGGTCCTTGTGACCTGGCCATTTAGCCCATGGTGTTCAAAAAAGTAGCCGCTCAGAGGTTAAACAACCCAACCCAATAACACAATGTCCTTCCGAGTTGAACAATTCTGCACAGCAGATTGGCTTTTATCTCCGATAAATGCGATCTTTGTGGCGAAATCGAAGATATTGGCCACATTATGTTCCACTGCCCATTTGCGGCAGTGGTTTGGAAGGACAGATGTAAATGGAGGAAAATCCAGAGCTTCACACTTAGTGAAGTCCTCTTTCACACATTTGTAAATAGTAAAAAGAAATATGTCTATAATTTAATACTGGCCACGACCAAAGCAATGTTTTGGAAGTGCCGATGTTATAAACACTTCAATCAAACTCACTGGACCCCCAGTACTACCTTTAGTGTAATTACAAAGTGTATTTGTCACAGGAAAAGTATCGACAGAGGGTTCAAGAAAAATCTGTTTTGGAAAAGATGGAAGGATTTCCTCTTCTTGAAGTGATTTTAATTTTTTCCTGCTGCCTGTGTGCCCGTAATTTTACCGTCGTGTCTTTACCCCGCAGGGCGCGGTATCGCCCACTTTGGAAAACATTTTCTTAGAAGGATTCATATATTGGCACTTCTTTTTAGTTCTAATGTCCTAGTTTGCGACCAGACACAAAGTATTATCTACTGTAGGTTGAGGAAGGAACATTTTTTGAAAATGAGAATATTTCACAAAATTATTTTTAAACGTATCTTTATGATAACATTTTTCGTTTGATGGAATACTGCTCACTCTTTTTATATTTAATATTAACATTGAAGTTGGCCCATATACGTGGACGATACAGTTGTGTTCGCTTCATCACTGAATGTACATTTTGCTATTCGCCGATTTCAACAGATGTTAATACTCTTTCAGATGTGGTGTAATAAAGGGAGGATAAAACTAAACGCCAACAAAAGCTCAGCCCTCCTTTTCTCCAGGAAAAGAGTGCATATTCTCCCTCGTATCGAAATATTTGATACATATATTGACTGGTGCGACTCTGCAAAATATCTCGGGATTGTTTTGCACAAAACACTAAACTGGTCAAACCACATTAACGAAGTCATCACGAAAGCACGTTCGGTTAAATACCAACTAAACTCACTCTTATGTGGAAAATCTGCACTTTCAATTGGATACAAAATGCTTCTCTATAAACTTATTTTTAGACCTATCCTATTGTACGCAGCACCTGTATGGGGATACTGCAGTGAAGACAAGATCAAGAAATTACCAGTTTTTCAAAACCGCTACCTCAGATCAGCTACTGCAGCACCAAGATGTGTTCGCAACTCAATACTGCACCGCGATCTTAATATTCCATATGTGAAAGATTCTTTTGAAAAGGTTGAAAACAATCCATTCCCTATTATTTCTGGCCTCGTCAAGTACGAAGTCATCAAGGAAGACAGATTCAAAAGACCCAGAGCCGTTTTGATGTAACTGTAGCCTTCGGGCTCTGGCGCTTGAGAGTTTAACTTTTAAAAGGGATCTTTATTTTTCCACATTTGTCAATGCCATATCGGCGCTATTTGTTCTGTACAAGTTCGAAGAAGGAGATTATGGGTATCAACATGTTGCCCGGTGCTCCGTGTTGTAATTTTTCTAATCTCTCTAAGATCTCAAATCTCCAATCGCTACCAAATAAAATCATACGATCTGCTGTAGTAGCTCCCTGGTTTGTCAGGAATACTATCATTCATCGTGATCTAAATTGTGAAACAATTCTCCAATTCATCAAGAAAATGGCCAAGAACTATTTTGCAACTATCACTTATTAGAGATTTACTTAATTATGATGTGTACCCCTCACACAAATTCAAACGACCAAAATCTCTATTTGACAATCAGGATTAAGAAAGGGATCGAAGCCAGATGGCGCCACTTGTACTGATCCCATCTGGAGTCGAACCTTAACTTATTACTTACCTTTCTCTTACTTCTCCCCTTCCCCCCCTGCCCATACACACACACACACACACAATCCCCCCCCCCCACTCTTTTCAACTCATATTACGGTTCTACCGTTATTTATTCACACATTTCAATCATTTGGCTACTGGCGTTAGCTAAGATTAAACAGGTATATGCCCCAAGCCTGGGACTGCTGTTGTCACTGTATGATCATTAATCTTGATTTGATATTTTCTACGTAATTTATATCTTTTTCTCTTTCCTTAATTAATGATAAAATTTCCAAAGTCATCCATGGCTTATGTCTCTTTGAACTGGAATCCTTTATATAATATTTTTTCTTAATAGTTCTTTGTAGAATACATGACTTAATTTAATCTATATTAATGTCATATATTGCATCTATATAAATATTCTCATCACATATAAAAATTAAATTTTTAATTAAATCTTCTTATTACTTGTAATTCACGTAAGAATAGCAAATTTCTTTTCTGGTTTTTTGTTCTGAATTAATTGTATTCTTAAGAATTTTTAATAAAATGTCAGTAATATCAATCTAAAAGATAAATTAAAAATAAGATAAAAGATAATTTAAAAAAAGATAATTTAAAAATTACTCTGAGTGTAACATGATAGGATATGTTAGATCAATCCTCCTTCTAAGGCATCCCATGGATGCATTCCGGTTCCACTGCGCAGTAAGGAAGAAGCAGTGGATTAAAGATAATCAATCTAAATGATCAGTAATATCAATCTGGTAAACAGCCGAATTGAAAATTAAATTATTATTAGTTGATCTAATAAATATGTGATCTAAACAACTGTAAGAAGCATTTGTCACTCTTGTATATGAATTCATGTATGAAAGAAATCCAAATGAAGCAAGTAAATTTTAATAGCATTTACATCATTATTAATCAAGTTAATATCAATATTTATATCACTTACTTGAGTAACCCGATTATATTTAAGTTTAAATATTATTAATTTTAATTCAGTCCTTCACATTTCCCTTTCAATCTCTCTTTCTTCTTGAAATGAGTTGATTGGTGTGTGAAATAACGCTAAGAATCACTGAAGCAGGTAGTACTTTTCATGGAACTACTGAGAATTCTCGCTATTTTAAATAATAAATAGTGGGTTTTCAGATATTAATTTCCAAACAACCGCTGAAGAGCTTACGTCTTTACGTTACGTTTTTTCAGCGGTTGAAGTTCTGAGAATGCAAAGTTAGGTCAAGCGGAGTGAGTCAAGGAGCCAAACCCTTTAGACTCACGAAGCTTTTTAGACTTATCATGGCCATACTGAGATTTCTCGCTATTTTTATATAAATAGTGGGTTTTCGGATTTTAATTGCCAAACACAGCAATCTCCATTATTATAGTTCCTGTCAAAAAATTCATTGTATTAAGCAAAAAATATATTAAGTTTATAATACATTATAATACCACCTGATCTATTTTTACTTCTACAGTTATACATCATTTCGTAGCCATCTATATCATATACACTTAATTCATTTTCTTCTATCCATCAAGATTATGTTTTATATATTCTATCATAATTAAAAATTCATCATAATGACAACTTAAACTACGTATATTTAAATGTATCATAGTAATAGCGGAGCTGTCATTAAAAATTTTGAAGAACTCATCAGAATTATTAATATAAATGGAACGGTTACAGTCAAAAATAAAATTATCATCAGAATCAACAATAGAATCCATGAAAGAAGACTTTTTTTCTATGTTTCATCTAAGTCTTTCAGATTTCTAATTTTAAGTACCCTTGATGAGTGTTCTTTCCTGAGAAAAATCTTTTCATCTTTAGTCCATAAATATTTTCCTTGGTTCGAATTGTTTAGCTTCAAAAAAAAAGTTTTTTTTTGTCTGTTGTGTGAGATATTCATTGACAAAGATTTTAGTTGGCTGGAACTTTTTATTTAGATCAGAAGCTCACAATTTATTTATTTTAGCAGCCTTCAAAAACTTATTTCTTTGGTCGCGGTATTTAAATTGTGCTATAATAGGTTTAATTTTATTTCCAATCGTTGTAGGCACTCAGTGAATAGCAGATAGTTCGATTTTTTCTGCAATGTTTAATCGCTTGCTTATATTGTTAACTATATCTGTTAAATCCTCTTCTTTATCTTCTGGGATGCCAACAAATTCAAGGTTCCAGTTTCTTGAATATTGTTCGATATTATTCGTTTTAGTCTAAAGAAGTTCTATTTCTTGTAACAGATTGCTGTTATTATGCTTTATATATTGATTTTCTTTCCTAAGATTTTCAATTTCGTGTTTAATTATTTCAATAGTGCTCATTAATTGTTATAAATAATCTGAGTTGAAGTTAAGAGAATCTTTTATCTGGGACAATTCATTAAACATTTCCTTATGAAATTATTGAGAATGCAAAGTGTTGTCTAGCCAATCGATTCTGGGAGCCCTCTCCTTCAGAATCGATACGCATTTCCACGAATCATGCATTTAATACCAAAAGTTTCCATTCCCTTGTTGTTATATTTACTGAATCCTGTTGGTTATGTTTTGTCTAAAACACTATTTCATGATAATATGATTAATTAAAGTATCTTTTAACCCTCTGCGTCATTTTAGGGAACAACACAATTGGTCCATTGGTAATATATATTTGATATTATAGAAAGATGTATAAAGACCTTATATTTTCAATAGAACGTAGGTTACCATTCGTTATATAAACACGATTAATTTATTAATATTCTGTTCATTGAAAACAACATTGCTCATTATCTTTTTCATATGTTCTAGATGAAGGAGTCGAATCAAATCGAACGACTTGATTCTGAAAAATAATCCTTCAGCATAAACACAATAAGAGTAATTTTGAAATTAATCCTTCAGCATAAACACAATAAGAGTGATTTTGAAATTAATCCTTCAGCATAAACAAAATAAGAGTTCTTAACCATCGGAGTTTTAGCTAAAGAAGGTCTAAAGAGAAGGCCAGCTGCGCACAAGCGTAAGTGGCGCCGATCTGCGGAATTTTGCTAGAGCCGAAAGTGACAAATTGGTGTGCAGCCACAAAAAAACTCTGTATGGCGCGAGCTGCGCATGCGCAGTTCAACCGTTTTAGCATGCTGCAACTATGGTTTGTCTTACGCTGATTTAATTACTGTTTCAACCTGTCTAACGATCATGGCTATTTGCCTATAATCGTAGCATGGCGTAAAGTTAGTCAATAAGTATTTTATCCTGTTCAGGAATGCCTTTTACGATAACTGGAAAAGCCGTTGTATGTTTATTTGAGTAATTTTGTAGAAGTTTTAAAAAAATATGTAAATTAATACATTTAATCATATTACGAATGTATAAGTCAATGTATGTTACAGGTTTGTATTCCATGGAGCATATCGATGTGTATAGGCTTCTGCACTTTGCTCTAACAGTGTAATTCTTTTTTTATGGTTGATACAGGAAGTGCCTGCTGCCATCTGTTGAGCGTTTATACAAGTACAAAAACTATCATACGTTGACACATAAACCTCAAATTTACTTTAATATATTAAATATTGTAAAGTGTTCAAAATAAAAGAGCAGCGCTACCACCTGTTTCACAAAATAGGATTTTATTAAGGAAAATAATTTCGATTATTCCTTGTTATGATGATGTTGCATGATGAAGGATAAATTTTGGAAATGAACATTTTTCAGAGTCAGAGTTTATGTAAAATTAGTCACATGGTGTGAGCAATTGAAAACCTTGCCCGGCAATGAAAAAATTATTTAATTATATTGATTAATATAATTAATTGCAATTTATTTAATTATATTGATTTGACATAGAAAGGAAGAAAACAGTAATTTAACTGCATATCACTCTTTATTTCGTATTAAAATGGGCAACATTAGGCGTAGGATAATTGAATATTTCCCAAATGTTAGATGCCAGCTCAAAAATCTTCTCAGTAGGATTTTAAAATTCTTTGCAAAAATAAATATCGCATCTGCCTGTAAAGAAATAACGAGTGTTAATTTTAATAGAGGATAAAATTAAACATTTCAAACTAATGGAGGAGTCAGGAAACGCAAATGAGAATATTAAATATGTTACTACCAGTCCATCTAAAACCTGCATTTTCTAATTTTTCTTTAAATATAATTTATACGCTATTATCGAAAGTCTATTCACCTTATTAACTAACATCTCTCCTTTCCATTTCACTCTGTAGACTTCGTGATTTGCACAACTGAAATTTCACACATTTAATTCAAGTTTTTTACGCAACAGCCGAGTAATTTTTCCAAATTGTTTGCTATATCAGCAGAAAGTTCCTTTCATTTTCATAAAATAGATTTTCTTTTAATTTGTGACTTTATCCAAGTGCATTTTTTTCTATTTAAAATATCATCATTGAATTTTCAAATGAGCTTTTTCTCATTATCGAAAGTCATTTTTCCCTTAGGTCATCTATTAATAATGCACTAAATAGGCGTATACACCTAAAGACTAAAATTAGACTGTATAATAGTTTGGTTCTTTCTAGGGTTAGTTATGGTAGTGAAACTTGGACACTTTGTAAACAAGATAACAGGAAACTAGATGCTTTTGATTCCAGATGCTTACGCAGTATCTTGGGCATTAGGTGGTTCAACTTTGTAACTAATGATGAGGTTAGGCAAAGGAGTTTGCAACCTCCTTTAAGCAGCATATTGTGCAGAGAGAGACTCCGTTGGTTTGGCCATGTTGCCCGTATGAATAATTATAGATTGGCGAATAGGGTTATGAATAGTGTGCCTGGAGGCCTCAGAAGGAGGGGGAGACCTAGGATGCGGTGGGCAGACAATGTCAAACAGGACCCTGTTAGAATTGGTGTGCAGTGGCCAGATGCAGTAGATGTAGCTCAGGATAGACTTGCTTGGAGAACTAAATTGCACGGTCTGGTTGGACCTCCGTAGCCCATGGCTGCTTGAGGATGATGATGATGATGAACGTTTGCACATATTTCTAGAGATTTTATTTACTGTCCGTGGTAATATAAATATTTTATTCGAGGCTTAAGGGACCAGCACGTACACCCTTTCAGAATACTAGTAAGGGTAAGAGAGTGTCTTAAAATATTTAAAATATTTAGCAAATTTTAAAAACCTGCAAAACGGAGGGGGGGGGGGGGGTGTTATACTACATTAATCCAGTCTTTGCGCCCTTGTATTTTTTCCGCTAAATGGTGTTCAATTAATGATTCTCTCTCACCTTCGATGTTTTTTAGATCCTGACCTATCACTATTATTGTGACGTCTTATTATGCATTCCATGTTACTCTGAGTGTAACATGATAGGATATGTTAGATTCAATCCCTTATGCATCGGTAATAAACGTCTTTTTCAAGTGATTGTTTCGTTTCTTGTCTTCTTATAATGCATCCCATGGATGCTTTCCGGATTCAGATAATAATGAGGGAAAGGGCGTGGATTAAACGACACATTACATATTTGTAATTGACAAGTTTGAAAGAATTGTGGTAGTTTTAACAGGGGCTAAAGAAAAAACTTTGTGACCGATTGGTATAGTCACTGCATCGAGTCTAAACAGATCGAAAGGCCGTTCAACAAATATGAATATCAGCAAGACGGAAAATATAAGCAGGAAAGCAGCAACTATTGACGTTTTTCCTTAAAAACGACGCCATCACTATTGTTCACGGATGAGCCTGAAACGTAACCTCTGGATTTGAACTTGTGCCTTTAGCCCTGTATAAGCGGATGATGATAGCGATGATGAGAGAAGAATTGAGGACTCTGAAGCTACATTTCCAGCATCATCCATCACATAATTATCTCCTACCGCCATCTTCAATCAAAACAACTCGTCATTTCCTTCTTAAGATAAAGGTTTTGCATTTGAATCCTTTAAATTGTATTGTATTCTATGAATTTTACAAATCTGGAGCGCGACAATTGTTATATTCTAACTATAGTTTTATCTATCTATACAAGGGGTACGCCAGTTACATACTGATTTCCAGGGGGTAAGTGAAGCATAAAAGTTTGAGAATCACTGATATATATGTTTTATTTTGTTCCCATTATTATACTATAACTATAGTTTTATCTATCTATATAAAGGGTACGCCAGTTACATACAGATTTCCAGGGGGTACGTGAAACATAAAAGGTTGAGAACCACTGATATATATATATATGTTTTATCTTATTCCCATTGTTATACTATAACTATAGTTTTATCAGTAGTGAGTAAAGGAGAGTTCTGGACCAGAGGCGGGTCAATGTTAATCCTATGTGACCCGCCTCCTTGTGTTCTAAAGCGGAGGCGGGTCTTTCCTCCACACAAACAGGTCAATATTTCCCTGAATAATTTACATAATTTATTTTTTTTTTTAAATCAGAGATTTTCTTTTTTTTTCTTCTTTTAATTAGTTTTTTTACCCAATAGCATTGTTTCTTTTTTGTTTCTGCGGGACAGTCTTTTAAATCAGTTTCTGCAGGATAGTCCTTCTTCTAGTATAAATACGACATCCATCAGTCAGATTCCTCATTCTGTTGTCAGACGTTGACAGTGACGGTTCTCTGCTGCTTCGTGATTTTTTTTTTCAACTGTTAGAAGCCAATAGTGATAGTTTCTGACGTCCTCCAGTTTCTGCGAATAGTCCTTCTAGTATAAATACGACATCTATCAGTCGGAATCCTCATTCTGTTGTTAGACGTTGATAGTGACAGTTCTCCGCTGCTGCTTCGTGATTTTTTTTTTCAACTTTTAGAAGGCAATAGTGATAGTTCTCCCTGTCCTCGTGCAGTATCAACTATTTTTCAACGCACTGTTTCATAATGTATCCATGCGATATATGTGAGAAGGTTTTCATTCATCAGACCCATCTCATTCGTCATAAGAGAAATCATGATGGAAATAACCTCTTTAAGTGCTCTCAATGTGAATTGGCATTCTCAAGGAGAGATGACGTCCGACGTCATGAGTTAATCCACACCTCCAGAAAAACCTACAAATGTGAAGAATGCGCCATGGAGTTTGGAAGAAAAGACAATCTTTTACGACATCAAAGAAAGCCCCACAATAATAAGCGAAAACGTTCTGAAGCTGAAAGGATTCCCCAGAAGAAACGAAAACCAGACCCTGAAGACCCCTGCCAGTTTACAGAAGAAATGAAAAGGACCCTTTCAACACATAAACTGATGGCAACGGAAGAAACATCTCTTGACCTCACCTTTTTCCTTGATTCCTCGCGGGAGTCACTCCTAACTCATCTGAAAGATGAATTGACCTCGAAAGGTAGTATTAAATGGTACCTTGTCGTGCAAGTGCGCTTCAGGCGAAAAGTCTCCCCTTCTACCTTCGAACACTGTACCCCGTTTTTCCGAAGTAACTGTGTTACAAGTCTTCCTACATCATCCCTAAACAGAGAACTAGATTCAGCGTGTAAGAAGATAAAGATCTCATTTGAAGAATTTGAAGGAGCACATAGTGGATGGACACTGGACGCCGTACTCCACGCTGAAATGAACATTGGAAAATATATCCCTCTTTCAGGATCTAGTTATATCCCTACTCCAAGAGAATTACTGTTAAAACACGCTATTGTCAATGTATGTAATTCTGACCAAAAATGTTTTGTATGGTCTGTTTTAGCCTCTTTGTATTCTACCACAGATCATCCACAACGTCCTACCACCTACATTCATTTAGAAGAAAAATTAAACACATCTGACCTAATTTTCCCTGTTACAATAAATCAAATATCTAAATTCGAAAAAATGAACAATATTTCTGTTAATGTTTTTGGATATGAGAAAGAGGTGTTCCCACTCTACATCACACCATTCAGATTTAAAGCGCATGCAAATCTCCTTCTGTTATCGGATGATGAAAAGCAGCATTATTGCTCCATTAAGAATATGAGTAGACTTCTCAGTCCTCTCACCAAACATAACGGTGTACGTTTCTACTGTGATTACTGCCTTCACCGTTTCGCAAATGAATCCCTCTTGAAGGATCATGTTCCCTATTGTCGAGAACATGGACCTCAGAGAGTAGAACTCCCAACTGAAGAAGAGAAATGGTTGAAATTCACAAATTTTAAGTTTCAGCAGCTCGTTCCATACGTGATTTATGCCGATTTTGAATCATTCCTAGTGAAAGTGGACACTTGTATGCCTAACCCTGAAAAATCTCACACCACTATCACGGCAAATCATGAACCCTGTGGATTTGCATATCTTGTTGTTGGACATGATGGCTGCAGCTATAAGCCTCCAGTAGTTTATAGAGGTCCTAATGTAGTAGAAGAATTTTTAGAATGTCTGCTTAAAGAAGAAGAAAACATTAAAAATTTACTGTCGATGATAAAGCCAATGCAGCTCTCGAATCATGAAGAGGAATCATTTCACAACGCTACTGACTGTCATATTTGTAAGCATGCCCTAGGAGCAGATCGTGTGAGAGATCACGATCATATAACAGGTAAATTCCGAGGAGCTGCCCATAATTCCTGTAATCTGAACTTTAAGTTAACCAATAGGATTCCAGTTATCTTTCACAACCTAAAGGGATATGACAGCCACCTTATTATGCAGGGAATCGGCAGAATCAAAAATAAGAAGATTAATTGCATTCCCAATAACATGGAAACATACATAACCTTCTCCTTAGGGACATTACATTTTATAGACTCCTATCAGTTTTTAAGCACATCCCTTGAGAAGCTAGTAAATAATTTATCACCAGATGAGTTCCATATTTTAAAGGAACATGTTGAAACTGAACGGTTACACCTGGTTTTGAGAAAAGGAGTTTACCCCTATGATTATATTGACAACAGTGAAAAGTTTGAACAAATAGTATTACCACCACGTGAAGCATTTTACAACCAACTCACAGAAGAAGCACTAGGGGAAGAAGACTACACCCATGCAATAAGAGTATGGAATACATTCAACATAAAAAATCTAGGCCAGTATCATGACTTGTACGTGAAGACAGACGTGCTCCTCTTAGCTGATGTTTTCGAAAGTTTCAGAAAACTATGCATCAGATACTATGAAATCGATCCCTGCCATGTTTACACAGCTCCTGGATTAGCCTGGCAAGCATGCTTAAAAATGACAAATGTAAATCTTGAGTTGATAACTGACCTTACAATGTACCTTTTCCTGGAAAAAGGCATACGAGGGGGAATTTCTGTGATATGCAATCGTCTTAGTACAGCAAACAACAAGTATTTGGACACCTATGATCCTCAGTTACCCTCTAAATACATTATGTACTATGATGCCAACAATCTTTATGGATGGGCAATGTCACAATGCCTCCCTCAAAGCGATTTTCGATGGCTTAATAAAGAAGAAATAGCAGATCTAAATATTACGACAATTGCTGACGATGAGAATAAAGGATACATATTGGAAGTTGATTTAGATTATCCAGTTTCTCTACACGACAAGCATAATGATTATCCACTAGCCCCTGAGAAACTTCAGATTACCAGCAGCATGCTATCCCCATATTGCCAAGAGGTTGCCCAAAGCCTTGGAATAAATACAAACCAATCAGTCGTGAAATTAGCCCCAAATCTAAATTCTAAGGAAAAATATGTCCTTCATTATCGAAATCTCAAACAATATTTAACCTTCGGTATGCAGCTGAAGAACATACATCGCGTTTTAGAATTTAATCAGTCTTGCTGGCTAAAACCATATATAGAATTTAATACAGATCAGCGGAAGAAAGCTAGAAACGACTTCGAGAAGGACTTCTTCAAACTGATGAATAATGCTGTGTTTGGAAAAACGATGGAAAATTTGAGAAATCGAGTGAAAATTGAATTGACTCAGAGCCCGAAGAGAGTATGTAAGCTCGTAGCATCCCCTGCTTTTCACGCTTTTCGTGTTTTTGACAACGACCTTGCATGTGTGCAATCAAAGCTAACTAAATTGAAACTCAACAGGCCTATTTATGCTGGTTTCAGTATTCTAGATATTAGTAAACTATTGATGTATAGCTTTCATTATGACTATATTAGTCCGAAATATGGAGAAAAAGCTAAATTATTGTTTACTGATACAGATTCACTGTGCTACGAGCTTCAAACCGAGGACGTGTATGCTGATATGAAAGACGATATAGATCATTTTGACACGTCCGACTATCACATTGATCATGTTTTGCATAGTACACATAATAAAAAGGTACTAGGTAAAATGAAAGATGAACTTTCGGGAGTACCTATCAAACAATTTGCAGGGCTTCGTTCTAAAATGTATTCCCTTCAGAGTTTACATGAGGAGAAGAAGACGGGGAAAGGAGTCCCCAAATACATCGTAAAAAGAACCCTTTGTCACAAGGATTACAGAGACTGCTTAATAAACAAATCACCTTGTCGAGTAGATTTGACAAGGATTCAAAGTAGCAACCATCAACTTCATACAGTGAAAGGTGTAAAACTTGGTCTGTCACCATTTGACGATAAAAGATATATTTTAGAAAATGGTTATGACACCCTTTCGTACGGTCACTACAAAACATTGAAAAAATAACATAGCAGAAAAAACGAATATTTCACTGTGATTTTTAATATGCTTGAGCTATTTATGTATAAAAAATATGATAATTTTATCCAAATGTGTGCATATAACCCCCTATATATGTGAAAATAATACATGTTATTATTATATGTAGATAGCTGTATGTAAAAACCATTTCCTCTGTTAACCTGCATTTTTTTTTTGTAAGCAGGCTGTAAAGTATAATCAATGTGAAAAAGCATCATTGTGAAATGTATAAAATTGTAAACCAATGGAAATCATTACATGTGCACGCATTGTCATTGTTTCACCTAATACTTTGAAATCAATAAAAATTTTTAAATGAAATATATGTGTCGTCTGAGTCTTATCCTTGGCAAGTGGAGCGATAAACAAGCGTTAGCCGCTTCTCACGTGACTTACTCCGCATGCACCTGTGATGCTGACTCACTTCCACCCGCTCATATCCTGTTGGAAGGTCAGACCTCACTCACTGCGAGAAAGCTCTTCTAGGATCCATTTCTGGGATTACACTTATAATAAAAGGTGAGTAATTCTCTAAATTTTCATGGTTTATCAAACATTACTTATAATTTCGTGATGTAGTGACGTTCTCAAGTATTAAGAAGTGATGAAAACATAAGATTTCCTTTCAAAGTTATCGTAACTCGCTTGCTTGCTTGTTACCGGAACAAGCCTCCTAGAAATCAACGTCTTTTTTTTTTTAAAGCAATCACCTCTCAAAAGCACCGGGACTTCAATAAATGCTCTGAGTGCTGTGTTTATGAAAAATATATCAGTACGGGATGAAATTCTAATTTTTACTTTGCAGAGACGAGAACTTTACGTAGATTTTTACAGAGAAATAATCGAAATTATTGCATCAGCCATTTAGCGATAAAGTATTTTAGAGCAGATTTTTACTGAATATTAATACTTTAGAATAAAGGATAATTTCCTGTATATAATACAGAGGTGTACAGACGAATTTTATTTCCTACGAATAAAAAACAAAAATAGGATTTTCATACTGTTATTCGAATTACTCACTTACCACTTATTTCAACTGTTTAGTAAAAAAAAAAAATACATTTAATTCCCAGTTTTTTAACGACTGAGATAAAAAAAAAATATGCTTACCTACATTAAATACAATGTAAAATAGCGAAATTCACCACTTATTTCAACTGTTTAGTAAAAAAAATACATTTAATTCCCAGATTTTTAACGACTGAGATAAAAAAAAAATATGCTCACCTACATTAAATACAATGTAAAATAGCGAAATTCACCACTAATTTCAGCTGCTTAATATCAAGAAATACAGGCGATTTCCTGTTTTTTTTTAGCATTGCACATAAGAGAAAAAAAAAAAGACTAGCGAACGTATTAACATGTATACCTCTGGTACTTAAATATGACATGCTCTGTGTTTCAATATTACACATTTTTTCAGTAGTTTACACATTAATTACTAATTTTTTTTTTCATTCAACAGTTAAGTATCACAATTGGAAGTAATGTGCGCAATATTTCCTGTTTAAATGCATCTCTCTACAAAAAAAGATTTCCTTTCAAAATTATCGTAACTCGCTTGCTTGCTAGTACATTACATGGCCCGAATCGAGCCACCTCGAAATCAACGTTTTTTTTTTTTGAAGCGATCACTTCTCAGAAGTGGAAGACTTCAATAAATGCACCGAGTGCTGTGTTTATGAGAAAATTATCAGCACGGAATGAAAATCTAATTTTTTTTACTTGCAGAGACGAGAACTTTACGTAGATTTTTACAGAGAAATAATCGAAATTATTGCATCAGCCATTTAGCGATAAAGTGTTTTACTGAATATTAATACTTTAGAATAAAGGATAATTTCCGGTGTATAATACCGAGGTGTACAGACGAATTTTATTTCCTATGAATAAAAAAAATAGGATTTTCATACCGTTATTCGAATTACTCAGTTAATTCCCCACTTATTTCAACTGTAAAAAAAAAATACATTTAATTCCCAGATTTTTTAACGACTGAGATAAAAAAATAATATGCTTACCTACATTAAATACAATGTAAAATAGCGAAAATTCACCACTAATTTCAGCTGCTTAATCAAGAAATACAGACGATTTCCTGTTTCTTTTTTTTTTAGCATTGCACATAAGAAAAAAAGACTAGCGAACGTATCAACATGTACCTCTGAGACTTAAATATGACATGCTCTGTGTTTCAATATTACACATTTTTTCAGTATTTTACACATTAATTACTTACTTTTTTTTCATTCAACAGTTAAGTACCCAATTGGAAGTAATGTTAGCAATATTTCCTGTTTAAATGCATCTCCAGAAATCCGCTTTAAAACATTTTCTTATAATTTAAGGGGAAAATAAAGAATTTTGATTGAATTTCTTTTAACACTCTATACTTAATATATTGTAATCAACGTATTCTATATACAAAACGAATTAATACAGCCTAGTTACTGGAAATTAACATAATGTTGAAGTGCTTTCTACCTAAAGATTTAAAAAAACCCTGAAGACTTTAATTTTAATTACATTTTCAGCCACTAGATGGCGACACAGTTACTATTAGACCTTGGGACAGACGAGAGAAACTTGAAGCCTTTGCTCAGAGCGCCACCTAGCGGGATTTTTAGTAGTATTGTACCAACCGGCGGATCCCCCGGAAATGCTTTCCCCTATGAAGTCACAGGCCGTTAAAATTATCTCAGTCGTTAAAAAATCTGGGAATTAAATGTATTTTTTTTTTACAGTTGAAATAAGTGGGGAATTAACTGAGTAATTCGAATAACGGTATGAAAATCCTATTTTTTTTATTCATAGGAAATAAAATTCGTCTGTACACCTCGGTATTATACACCGGAAATTATTCTTTATTCTAAAGTATTAATATTCAGTAAAACACTTTATCGCTAAATGGCTGATGCAATAATTTCGATTATTTCTCTGTAAAAATCTACGTAAAGTTCTCGTCTCTGCAAGTAAAAAAAATTAGATTTTCATTCCGTGCTGATAATTTTCTCATAAACACAGCACTCGGTGCATTTATTGAAGTCTTCCACTTCTGAGAAGTGATCGCTTCAAAAAAAAAAAACGTTGATTTCGAGGTGGCTCGATTCGGGCCATGTAATGTACTAGCAAGCAAGCGAGTTACGATAATTTTGAAAGGAAATCTTTTTTTGTAGAGAGATGCATTTAAACAGGAAATATTGCGCACATTACTTCCAATTGTGATACTTAACTGTTGAATGAAAAAAAAAATTAGTAATTAATGTGTAAACTACTGAAAAAATGTGTAATATTGAAACACAGAGCATGTCATATTTAAGTACCAGAGGTATACATGTTAATACGTTCGCTAGTCTTTTTTTTTTCTCTTTTGTGCAATGCTAAAAAAAAACAGGAAATCGCCTGTATTTCTTGATATTAAGCAGCTGAAATTAGTGGTGAATTTCGCTATTTTACATTGTATTTAATGTAGGTGAGCATATTTTTTTTTTATCTCAGTCGTTAAAAATCTGGGAATTAAATGTATTTTTTTTACTAAACAGTTGAAATAAGTGGTGATTTTCGCTATTTTACATTGTATTTAATGTAGGTAAGCATATTTTTTTTTTATCTCAGTCGTTAAAAAACTGGGAATTAAATGTATTTTTTTTTTTACTAAACAGTTGAAATAAGTGGTAAGTGAGTAATTCGAATAACAGTATGAAAATCCTATTTTTGTTTTTTATTCGTAGGAAATAAAATTCGTCTGTACACCTCTGTATTATATACAGGAAATTATCCTTTATTCTAAAGTATTAATATTCAGTAAAAATCTGCTCTAAAATACTTTATCGCTAAATGGCTGATGCAATAATTTCGATTATTTCTCTGTAAAAATCTACGTAAAGTTCTCGTCTCTGCAAAGTAAAAATTAGAATTGCATCCCTTACTGATATATTTTTCATAAACACAGCACTCAGAGCATTTATTGAAGTCCCGGTGCTTTTGAGAGGTGATTGCTTTAAAAAAAAAAAGACGTTGATTTCTAGGAGGCTTGTTCCGGTAACAAGCAAGCAAGCGAGTTACGATAACTTTGAAAGGAAATCTTATGTTTTCATCACTTCTTAATACTTGAGAACGTCACTACATCACGAAATTATAAGTAATGTTTGATAAACCATGAAAATTTAGAGAATTACTAACCTTTTATTATAAGTGTAATCCCAGAAATGGATCCTAGAAGAGCTTTCTCGCAGTGAGTGACGTCTGACCTTCCAACAGGATATGAGCGGGTGGAAGTGAGTCAGCATCACAGGTGCATGCGGAGTAAGTCACGTGAGAAGCGGCTAACGCTTGTTTATCGCTCCACTTGCCAAGGATAAGACTCAGACGACACATATATTTCATTTAAAAATTTTTATTGATTTCAAAGTATTAGGTGAAACAATGACAATGCGTGCACATGTAATGATTTCCATTGGTTTACAATTTTATACATTTCACAATGATGCTTTTTCACATTGATTATACTTTACAGCCTGCTTACAAAAAAAAAATGCAGGTTAACAGAGGAAATGGTTTTTACATACAGCTATCTACATATAATAATAACATGTATTATTTTCACATATATAGGGGGTTATATGCACACATTTGGATAAAATTATCATATTTTTTATACATAAATAGCTCAAGCATATTAAAAATCACAGTGAAATATTCGTTTTTTCTGCTATGTTATTTTTTCAATGTTTTGTAGTGACCGTACGAAAGGGTGTCATAACCATTTTCTAAAATATATCTTTTATCGTCAAATGGTGACAGACCAAGTTTTACACCTTTCACTGTATGAAGTTGATGGTTGCTACTTTGAATCCTTGTCAAATCTACTCGACAAGGTGATTTGTTTATTAAGCAGTCTCTGTAATCCTTGTGACAAAGGGTTCTTTTTACGATGTATTTGGGGACTCCTTTCCCCGTCTTCTTCTCCTCATGTAAACTCTGAAGGGAATACATTTTAGAACGAAGCCCTGCAAATTGTTTGATAGGTACTCCCGAAAGTTCATCTTTCATTTTACCTAGTACCTTTTTATTATGTGTACTATGCAAAACATGATCAATGTGATAGTCGGACGTGTCAAAATGATCTATATCGTCTTTCATATCAGCATACACGTCCTCGGTTTGAAGCTCGTAGCACAGTGAATCTGTATCAGTAAACAATAATTTAGCTTTTTCTCCATATTTCGGACTAATATAGTCATAATGAAAGCTATACATCAATAGTTTACTAATATCTAGAATACTGAAACCAGCATAAATAGGCCTGTTGAGTTTCAATTTAGTTAGCTTTGATTGCACACATGCAAGGTCGTTGTCAAAAACACGAAAAGCGTGAAAAGCAGGGGATGCTACGAGCTTACATACTCTCTTCGGGCTCTGAGTCAATTCAATTTTCACTCGATTTCTCAAATTTTCCATCGTTTTTCCAAACACAGCATTATTCATCAGTTTGAAGAAGTCCTTCTCGAAGTCGTTTCTAGCTTTCTTCCGCTGATCTGTATTAAATTCTATATATGGTTTTAGCCAGCAAGACTGATTAAATTCTAAAACGCGATGTATGTTCTTCAGCTGCATACCGAAGGTTAAATATTGTTTGAGATTTCGATAATGAAGGACATATTTTTCCTTAGAATTTAGATTTGGGGCTAATTTCACGACTGATTGGTTTGTATTTATTCCAAGGCTTTGGGCAACCTCTTGGCAATATGGGGATAGCATGCTGCTGGTAATCTGAAGTTTCTCAGGGGCTAGTGGATAATCATTATGCTTGTCGTGTAGAGAAACTGGATAATCTAAATCAACTTCCAATATGTATCCTTTATTCGCATCGTCAGCAATTGTCGTAATATTTAGATCTGCTATTTCTTCTTTATTAAGCCATCGAAAATCGCTTTGAGGGAGGCATTGTGACATTGCCCATCCATAAAGATTGTTGGCATCATAGTACATAATGTATTTAGAGGGTAACTGAGGATCATAGGTGTCCAAATACTTGTTGTTTGCTGTACTAAGACGATTGCATATCACAGAAATTCCCCCTCGTATGCCTTTTTCCAGGAAAAGGTACATTGTAGGGTCAGTTATCAACTCAAGATTTACATTTGTCATTTTTAAGCATGCTTGCCAGGCTAATCCAGGAGCTGTGTAAACATGGCAGGGATCGATTTCATAGTATCTGATGCATAGTTTTCTGAAACTTTCGAAAACATCAGCTAAGAGGAGCACGTCTGTCTTCACGTACAAGTCATGATACTGGCCTAGATTTTTTATGTTGAATGTATTCCATACTCTTATTGCATGGGTGTAGTCTTCTTCCCCTAGTGCTTCTTCTGTGAGTTGGTTGTAAAATGCTTCACGTGGTGGTAATACTATTTGTTCAAACTTTTCACTGTTGTCAATATAATCATAGGGGTAAACTCCTTTTCTCAAAACCAGGTATAACCGTTCAGTTTCAACATGTTCCTTTAAAATATGGAACTCATCTGGTGATAAATTATTTACTAGCTTCTCAAGGGATGTGCTTAAAAACTGATAGGAGTCTATAAAATGTAATGTCCCTAAGGAGAAGGTTATGTATGTTTCCATGTTATTGGGAATGCAATTAATCTTCTTATTTTTGATTCTGCCGATTCCCTGCATAATAAGGTGGCTGTCATATCCCTTTAGGTTGTGAAAGATAACTGGAATCCTATTGGTTAACTTAAAGTTCTGATTACAGGAATTATGGGCAGCTCCTCGGAATTTACCTGTTATATGATCGTGATCTCTCACACGATCTGCTCCTAGGGCATGCTTACAAATATGACAGTCAGTAGCGTTGTGAAATGATTCCTCTTCATGATTCGAGAGCTGCATTGGCTTTATCATCGACAGTAAATTTTTAATGTTTTCTTCTTCTTTAAGCAGACATTCTAAAAATTCTTCTACTACATTAGGACCTCTATAAACTACTGGAGGCTTATAGCTGCAGCCATCATGTCCAACAACAAGATATGCAAATCCACAGGGTTCATGATTTGCCGTGATAGTGGTGTGAGATTTTTCAGGGTTAGGCATACAAGTGTCCACTTTCACTAGGAATGATTCAAAATCGGCATAAATCACGTATGGAACGAGCTGCTGAAACTTAAAATTTGTGAATTTCAACCATTTCTCTTCTTCAGTTGGGAGTTCTACTCTCTGAGGTCCATGTTCTCGACAATAGGGAACATGATCCTTCAAGAGGGATTCATTTGCGAAACGGTGAAGGCAGTAATCACAGTAGAAACGTACACCGTTATGTTTGGTGAGAGGACTGAGAAGTCTACTCATATTCTTAATGGAGCAATAATGCTGCTTTTCATCATCCGATAACAGAAGGAGATTTGCATGCGCTTTAAATCTGAATGGTGTGATGTAGAGTGGGAACACCTCTTTCTCATATCCAAAAACATTAACAGAAATATTGTTCATTTTTTCGAATTTAGATATTTGATTTATTGTAACAGGGAAAATTAGGTCAGATGTGTTTAATTTTTCTTCTAAATGAATGTAGGTGGTAGGACGTTGTGGATGATCTGTGGTAGGATACAAAGAGGCTAAAACAGACCATACAAAACATTTTTGGTCAGAATTACATACATTGACAATAGCGTGTTTTAACAGTAATTCTCTTGGAGTAGGGATATAACTAGATCCTGAAAGAGGGATATATTTTCCAATGTTCATTTCAGCGTGGAGTACGGCGTCCAGTGTCGGTAGCCTCCCGTCAAGGCCATCCAGCGTGTTCTTTAACGTGCACAGGGTATGGCTCTCCCACACACGGGGCCACGGCTTAACGTCCCACCCGACGGACGGCGGCCTTTCCAAGCCCATCAGTGTCCCCTACTGACTGTGGACAGGACGGGGAATTTTGCGGAGATAAATCTCAACGCTGACCCAGCTGGGACTCGAATCTGGGAACTACAGATTACGAGTCTGGCGCGCTACCGATTGAGCCACCCTCGCCCCAAATACTTGCTAAGAGGATAAAGGACAATTTTCTGATAAAATTGTTCCATCCAAATCTCACTAGAAATCTATTAGGTTTCAGACTGAGGGAGGACTAAGGAGAGAAAATCTAAAGAAATAATGGTTGGCTATAATTTTGAAACACAATCATTTACAACTAAATCCAGCCACATAGCAGGCTTATCAGAGGGTTATAATAACATGTTTACGTTACTTTGAATTGATTGTATAAAAACAGTGGAAAGAAACAATGCATAATGATTAGAGCAGGTTTTTCCCAAATGGCAAGCAAGTTTCCTTACATCACAAGAAAAAAACAAGTTTAAATAATCGCTACGTGTCATGAATTACCACGCTTATGACGATCAATTGGACAGATTTTAGTGTTTAAAAGGAATATTTGAAATTCGAAATCTCCTACCCTTCTGCGTACAGTCGCTCAAAAAAGTATCCAAATACTATGGTTGTTCACAGAATTCAGAAGAAATACCTGGCAACGATTGTTTTTAGAAATTAGTGATCTGGCAACCTTCGTGTCACGTGACACGAAGGTTGCCAGATCACTAATTTCTAAAAACAATCGTTGCCAGATATTTTTTCTGAATTCTGTAATCAACCATACTGTTCGGATACTTTTTTTAATATATGTAATGCGTATGAATATATAATGCAATGAATATGGAGAGTGTGCACTTACCGTTCACAGCAAACTGGAGCGGTTCCGGTTAATGTTCACAGCACATTGGATCGTGTGAGCACACAAAAACCTGGATCGTGTGGGCCCACTCACAGAAACATTGAGCGTGTGCAGTAACTGCACACGCTCCAGTTTGCTGTGAACGGTAACTGGAGCGTGTACAGTTGCTGTACACGCTCCAGATATTTTTTCAGAATTCTGTAATCAACCTTAATGTTCGGATATTTTTTAGAGTGACTGTACAAGGAAAGGATTCCCAAGGAATAATCTAAGGACTGAAACGGAGTTTATGAACGCAACACATCTGTGTCTTAAGATGTCATCTACAAAGCATTACAGAAGGTCATCCAAGATTTCCAATATTATTTCCAGCTCAATTTATTCTTCAGTGCTTGACGAATCATGAAATACTTCCAATGTGACACTTCCAATAAACCATTTACGATGAACTCACAGATATTTTCATATGTATCATCACGGGCGGCGGTACAAGATTCCCGATTCCTTTCTTACTAAAATTTATAATGATGATGCAGTAAAAAAAATATCAATAACTCCTACTGATTTTTTAATACAGTAGTACCGATTTACGGAACTTTTTATGGAATTTCACATTTACGAAAATTATATCCCAGTATTCTGGTTCGTTCCACGTTAAAATTTCTCCGTTATCGAATGTTTTGGGAAAAAATTTTTTTAATTGATTTACAGCTACATGTGCAACAATCAAACGCCAACGATGTTATCATATAGACCGGTGTGATAACTCCAGAACGATTTCTCTTCACCTGAGTTATAAGTGACACAACAGATCTGCTGGTTGTTGCATTCTTTCTTCGGTGTGCATTAGAGATCACGTGCTTTCTTTGTAATTGAGGAAATTTATGTAATAATAAAATATATAATAAATTATAATAATAAAATGCAGTAGGGTATTTCTTTCATTTTCCGTTAACTACGTTTAGAAGGAACAGACTTCGTAAAAATAATATAATTATATAATTATAATAAATAAAATATAAAAATATAATAAATAAAATAAACATATAATATAAAATAAAAATATAATTATAATAAATAAAATGCAGTAGGGTATTTCTTTCATTTTCCGTTTACTACGTTTAGAAGGAACAGACTTCGTAAAAATTCTTCCATAGTGTGGTGTCGGATTAAAGAGGGTACATGCAAATCCCATATAGAAAAAAGGATTAAGAAGAATAGATACAAATACTGCAATTCATTCATATAATTTATAATTATTTCGGTCAGAACGTTTAAGAGTGAGGGACCTTCTCATTATAATCTAAATCATTCGCAACAACTGGAAAATAAGTTGCCTCTCCTGTAGTATAGATGGCGCAAGGTCCGCCGCATTTCAGTGAATTTTTATGTCATTCTGGAAGCGTATTTGCGTCTGGTGAGTGGTTTTTAATGTAGACTGCTCTGGCATATATTTATAGAGTTGCGGGTTAGATTCCCGTCATGCCGGTAATAATTTTTCAGATGGATAATTGTTATTTCTCGTAATTTACTTATTTCAACTCAATTGTCATATCTTCCCAATTTGTGTTCCATCCAAATCTCCACCCAATTGTCGTATCCACTCAGTTGTCGTATCCACCCAATCGCACTTCCAGTTGTTATCCACCCAATTGTCGATTTCACGTGTAAAATTCATAGAATACAATATATTTAAAAGGATTCAAATGCAAAACCTTTATCCTAAGAAGGAAATGACGAGCTGTATTAATTGAAGATGGAGATGGGCGATAATTATGTGCTGGATATGTATCTTGAGTATCCTCAATTTTTCTCTCATCATCACTATCATTCTTCGCTTATACAAGGCTAAAGGCGCAAGTTCTAATCTAGGGGTTACGGTTCAGGCTCATCCGTGTACAATTGTGATTACATCGTTTTTAAGGAAAAACATCAATAGTGGCTGCTTTCCTGCTTGTATTTTCTCTCTTGCTGATATTCATATAACTGAACGGCCTTTCGATCTGTTTAGACTCGATTCAGTGACTATGATAATCGGTCACAAAGTTTTTTCTTTAGCCCCTGTTAAAACTACCACAATTCTTTCAAACTTGTCAATTACAAATAAGTAATGTGTCGTTTAATCCAAGTCAGTCATCAGTTCTAAATGGGAGTATCAGGAACGCATCCATGGGATGCATTATAAGAAGAAAACAAACGAAACAATCACTTGAAAAAGACGTTTATTACCGATGAATAAGGGATTGAATCTAACATATCCTATCGTGTCACACTCAGAGTAACATGGAATGCATTATAAGACGTTACAATAATAGTGATAGGTCCGGATCTAAAAAACATCGAACGGCAGAGAGATTCATTAATTTGAACACCATATAGCGGAAAAAATACAAGGGGGGGAGGCGCAAAGACTGGATTAATGTAGTGTAACACATACCCCTTCGTTTTACAGGTTTTTAAAATTTGCTAAATATGTTAAATATTTTTAGACACTCTCTTACCCTTACTAGTATTCTGAAAGGGTGTGCGTTCTGATCCCTTATGCCTCGAATAAAATATTTATATTACCACGGACAGTAGATAAAATCTGTAGAAACATGTAGAATCGAAGTTTTTGCTTTTAGAGATTTGTTTCTTTGTATCTAATGGTAAGGAAATAGCACTCCGAGAGACATCAAATTATTGCATTTAATGAAGAGAATTGAAAAAAGTCTCTCAAAGAATCAAAATTTTTACATTTAGGAATTTATATTAATGAATCAAATTACCAACATTTAGCACGAATGAAATTGACATGGAAACACTACTAGAGTTATTATTTTCTGTTGTTTTACCTATGAGCGGCACTCTTTTGTACACAATGGGCTAATGGCCAGGTCATAAGGATCCCGAAGGCTCAGAGAAGGTTGGGGGAAGGGACCGACTGGAACAGCTGTTGGGAGACAGATGGTAACATCCGTCAATGCCATCCAGCGAGTTCATAACTCTCCCACACACGGGGCCACGGCTTGACAGCCCATCTGAAGGACGGCAGCCTTTCCAAGCCCATCGGTGTCCCCTACTGACCGTGGGCAGGGCGGGGAATTTTGCGGAGATAAATCTCAACGAAGACCCAGCTGGGACTCGAACATGGAAACTACAGATTACGAGTCTGGCGCACTATCGATGAGCCACCCCCGCCCCACACAACTAGAAGAAACTGAAAATTCAATCAATATTAACCAACCAATGAATCAATCAATCAATCAATTTTATTTCATCAAAACAAAAAGTCATATCAAAACACAAACAAACTGGTAAAATAAACCGAAGCCCAGGGAAGGACACGAAAAATAACACCCTGGCTTTCAGGCGCAGGGATAATAATTAGGCAGGACGCAATAACCGGATAAGGATCGGACCATTGAGCGAAAACAAAATTCTAAGTAAATAATTTAAACAGAAATAAAAGCGGTGGCTTATTTTTCTTTTTTTCGATTTATGAACTTCAAAGTATAGAACGTTAAGAGAAATTAAACATGTTTAACTGTTTCCTAAAATAAAGAAAGTGACTATAATGTTCGATTTTAATTACTTCTCAAATACTTGATAAGCAGACAAAAGGATTTTGCTTGATAAAGGAGTGAATGCATAAACCATCTCACTTGAAATCTATTTGTAGATTTTTTTCAACATTCATGTGTTTTGTCTCTCCTCACATAGAGCCATTTCTAAAGATCCCATTAAATGGGCATTGGGTTTTCAAGGTCATCAGTGTTCATTTCTATACTGAGGAATGATCACGAAGAGAAGATCGAAAGAATAATTAGCTGTGTTTGGCAATTAAAATCCGAAAACCCACTATTTATATAAAAATAGCGAGAATTCTCAGTATGGCCATGATAAGTCTAAAAAGCTTCGTGAGTCTAAAAAGTTTGGCTCCTAGACCCACTCCGCTTGACCTAACTTTGCATTCTCAGAACTTCAACCGCTGAAAAAACGTAACGTAAAGACGTAAGCTCTTCAGCGGTTATTTCACACACCAATCAACTCATTTCAAGAAGAAAGAGAGAAGAACAAGAAAAGAGATAGAATAGCAATCCTATATCCATTCACACATAACGAGAGACAATTACAAGGTAACACTTGAAATAAAAAAAAAACTCACTCAAACGCAAAGGAAACAATCGCTCAAAAACAGAAGCATTACGCTATACGGGTCATCCCGATAGAGGGCGCCCTGCGCAATACCGCTGTGTCATGTGAATGGCAGCAAAGAGCAAACGTCAGTCACACAGGAGGAGGCGACGCTCGGCACAGATCCAAGCCCGATCATTGGCTCAGCGGCCGAGCGTCGGCTCCCCCCCCCCAGCCGACCGGAGACGAGTGGCGCCCGTGACGTCAGCCCTCTCCCCCGACTGAGAGGCAGTTGTTGACAAGCTGGACTTAGAAAAAATCGCGGCTCGCTCGCGCCAACGAGCAAGCGCGAGTTAACTAAGCGTATTTAAATACATAAACAAATTTTTTGGCAGAAGCCAGCAATAAAAAAACACAATCATATTAGCCACTGGGGTCCACTAAAGGGCCACAGGGTAAAAACCGGGCGTGCAGGCCGCGGGAAAACAAAATAAAAATACTACAAAAAAAGAAAAATCACGCCAAATTTTCCAAAACAGAGGGTTCTTTTTGAAACCTCTATCGGAGCGTCTCCTCTTCTGAATAACTTTACAAATAACATTAAAGGTAGTACTGGGCGACCAATATGAAACATTAAAGTGACGATAGCACCGGCCCTTCCAAAGTAATGCCTTTGTTGTGGCCAGAACTAGGTTCATCACATAATTGTTTCTGTCCCATTAGTGTGAAAGAGAACCTCTTCTAGTGTGAGGCTCTGGATTCTCATCCAATTACATATGTCCTTCCAAACCGCTGCCGCAAACAGGCAGTGATACAATACATGGCCAATATCTTCGACAATCCCACAAATTTCGCATTTGTCGGTGATAAAGGCCACTCTACTATGTAGAATTACTCGGGTCGGAAGGGCATTGTGAGCCGCAAGCCAGTTAATGTCTCTGAACTCAGTAATGGTACCAGGTTTATAAATATTATCCCAGGCGTTTGCCCAATCGATATTATGAAACCGATGGGCAATGGGAGCCACCCAGGGAGGCAGAAATGACATATACAGATCCCGCAGAGACATTTCGTTGACTGAAGTACCGCTACTCAGTCTCTCGCAGAATCTGTATACGTCCGCCAGCCCTATATATCGATGGGACATTTTAGCAGCTTTTGGGCCGCGATACTCTGCGTCCCGGCTTCCCAGCTCGCAGAATTTCCAGCCCAAATAATTACTGAAAGCAGCTCCTGGATGATCGACACTAGGAATATTACACAATGCCTCTCGCAGGGAAACTGCCTTTTGCCAAGAACCGGGATGTTTAATATTCAGGCCTCCTTCATTACAGGGGCGATAGAGCATAAATCGAGAGACTTTTGCTTTCGTGCCCTGCCAAATGAAGTCAAAAAGAATTTTTGTGAAATCCGAAAGAAATTTTGTTGGAGGAACACACACACACACACATATGAATTAATAAACATTTTACTTTATTAACAAACTGGTAGCTATAAATAAAAAAAATACATGATATTCTAATAGAGTTGTAACGAATAAATTACTTTACGTTATTTAAAAATAAATAGATTTTGGTTAAATTTTATGCATATATAATTTTCTTTTCCTGAACTGCTGCTGAGGACTGATGTATTAAGATTGTTTTGGGAAGCCTAAGTGACACAAACGAGGTGGAAAAACGGAAAGAGCAAAATAACCATGGTCATCTTTAGGATAACGGGGGCGGGGGTGGCTCAGTCGGTAGAGTGCCAGGCTCGTAATCTGTAGTTCCCAGGTTCGAGTCCCAGCTGGGTCAGCGTTGCCCCATGGCCCCGTGTGCGGGAGAGACATACCCTGTGCACGTTAAAGAACACGCTGGATGGCCTTGATGGGAGGTTACCATCTGTCTCCCAACAGCTGTTCCAGTGGGTCCCCTCCCCCAACCTTCTCTGAGCCTTCGGGGTCCATGTGACCTGGCCATTTAGCCCATTGTGTGCAAAAAAGTGCCGCTCAGAGGTAAAACAACTCAACGTTAAAGAACACACTGGATGGCCTTGACGGGAGGCTACCATCTGTCTCCCAACAGCTGTTCCAGTGGGTCCCCTCCCCCAACCTTCTCTGAGCCTTCGGGGTCCATGTGACCTGGCCATTTAGCCCATGGTGTGCAAAAAAGTGCCGCTCAGAGGTAAAACAACTCAACCCTGAAATAAAGTTAATGTTTAGAAGTAAACTTCTTTCAACTACTACTGTTGTTGAATGTCAATAGCGACATAGTTTTTTTTTAACTTTCGACCAAAATATTGAAGAAAAATAAAGGTTTGTCGAAACTTAATTTAACACATAAAGTCAGAAAAAAAAATTGCTTACAAGTCGATACTTAATAGTAAATTTTCACATCTTATGTAAGTCAGTTAGGGTTTAATTAAAACTAGACCACGATATAGGATGTCACTAAAATACGATTTATTGTCGTGCATATTTTATCTAGGGCACCCTATACTCTAAAATTGAGAAATGGAAGCAGATTCAAGTTTCGGATGAAAAAATATTAGATGCATGCTACTTTGAAAAGAATGGAGGTTATCTATGCTATGATACTAATCATACAAAACTGAGGCCACTAGTCTTAGGGTCACGCCGCCCTTCAATTCACAAACAGCCATTGCCTGTATGTTGGGGACGGGGGTGGCTCAGTCGGTAGCATGCCAGGCTCGTGATCTGTAGTTCCCAGGTTCGAGTCCCAGCTGGGTCAGCGTTGAGATTTATCTCCGCAAAATTCCCCGCCCTCACCACGGTCAGTAGGGGACACCGTTGGGCTTGGAAAGGCCGCCGTCTGTCGGATGGGACGTTAAGCCGTGGCCCCATGTGCACGTTAAGAGCCATACCCTGTGCACGTTAAAGAACACGCTGGATGGCCTTGACGTGAGGCTACCATCTGTCTCCCAACAGCTGTGCCAGTGGGTCCCCTCCCCCAACCTTCTCTGAGCCTTCGGGGTCTATGTGACCTGGCCATTTAGCCCATGGTGTGCAAAAAAGTGCCGCTCAGAGGTAAAACAACACAACGTTAAAGAACACGCTGGATGGCCTTGACGGGAGGCTACCATCTGTCTCCCAAGCTGTTCCAGTGGGTCCCCTCCCCCAACCTTCTCTGAGCCTTAGGGGTCTATGTGACCTGGCCATTTAGCCCATGGTGTGCAAAAAAGTGCCGCTCAGAGGTAAAACAACCCAACCCAACCTGTATGTTGTGCCGTTTGTGTGCATTTATTTCGCAATAACTCTTGAAAGGTTGCTTGCCTTGATCATCATAATATTTGGAACACTCATTATTCATGTAAAAGTACGTGTCAAATTCAAATTTGAAACAGATCCTATAATAATGAGAACAAAAATTGCAGCATTAAAGTTCCGACACAAAAACAAGATTCATAATAAAATTAATTTAACTCTAAATGCTAAACCATTACAGAGAGTTGAAAACAGTTTCGTTGCCATGCAATTCGCTCTCTTCTTATCATTTCATTCATTTATAGTGCGGAACTATTTCATCAAATACGCAACTTATCAACCACTCCAGATTTAGGTTGGGTTGTTTTACCTCTGAGCGGCGCTTTTTTGCACACCATGGGCTAAATGGCCAGGTCACATGGACCCCGAAGGCTCAGAGAAGATTGGGGGAGTGGACCCACTGGAACAGCTGTTGGGAGACAGATGGTAGCCTCCCGTCAAGGCCATCCAGCGTGTTCTTTAACGTGCACAGGGTATGTCTCTCCCGCACACGGGGCCACGGCTTAACGTCCCATCCGACGGACGGCGGCCTTTCCAAGCCCATCGGTGTCCCCTACTGATCGTGGGCAGGGCGGGGAATTTTGCGGAGATAAATCTCAAACGCTGACCCAGCTGGGACTCGAACCTGGGAACTACAGATTACGAGCCTGGCGCGCTACCGACTGAGCCACCCCCGCCCCCTCCAGATTTAGAGTCGATTACTAGTAATTATTAAATTCTGTGCCCTGATACTTAAAATGCGATATCAAAAATATCAAGACTCCAGGTGGGGTAAGTGCAAACCCTCCCCCTTTTAAGAATCTGAGTAAGGATAAAAAAGGTAAAAATTATGACTACTATTTTTCATGTATTTAAAAAAAAATTAAAAACCTGTAAAATGGAGGAGGAAATGTTATATTAAATTGGATATCAATTCTCTTGCAATTTCCCTTTGATATTTTACATTTTTTTCTGTTCGATTGTGTTTCTTGTCTGCCCACCCTCCCGAATTTTTTTCTAGGTCCGTGTCTGTTCAAAATGTTAACGGTTTTGTGCTGAAACTTACTGAAGCACTAAAATTCAA
Organism: Ryuthela nishihirai; assembly: GCA_038380435.1. Taxonomy (NCBI): domain Eukaryota; kingdom Metazoa; phylum Arthropoda; class Arachnida; order Araneae; family Heptathelidae; genus Ryuthela; species Ryuthela nishihirai. Next base: position 15,476,947 of record JAWZYU010000008.1, read on the forward strand.
ACTATACAAATTTTGGAAGAAAAAAAAACAAATTCCCACAGTTGGGTGATAATTAAAATTTTAATGCTTTAAAAAATTAGATTTCATCACGAGTAGAAATCATTTTAGAGTGCTTCAAAACTAAATCAACCTCTATGAGAAAAGCAGCTAAAATGATGAAATAATAAACGCTACTAATATTCGGAAGTTTCTAACAGAAGTAATGAAATTGAAACAATTAATTTCATTATTCGAAGAAAATTTTGTGATAATGTAAAATAGATTTGGTCTAAAATTTTTGTGTTATAAAATATTCGGTGTTTATTAGTTCATCGTGGAGTTTAAGATCAATACTGAGACAAAACTTGAAACAAATAACTTATATATAAAATTCGCATTTCACGAGCACATATTTTATTAAAAATCTTTAATCTATTACAGTCTTTTTGCATACATACATACATTGCTGAGAATGGATCGCAATACCTTGTTTTTTTCAACGATAATGATTGAAGATAATTTCCGCTGACCCTGATGGCTTCATATGGAATTAGGGTAGCAAGTCGAATGAAGTAGCTTCCAGAACTTATTCATTTCAGTTATAAACGAAATGGTTTTTGCCTCAAGAGATTTTGGTTTGGTTGACCGCAGATGTTTCCTTTGTAGGAGATGACTTAATGCTGCTTGGGAACTAAAGAACCACGATATGATAACGCCAGTGCTCAAAGCAGAATGTCGAAATGAAAAACAAGAAAATGCAACGTATATAAATAAAATATAACGTAATTTACTTCTATGAATTTGAATTGGAAACAATTATTAATCGTTAGTTTTCTTATTATAATAACTGCTGTAGCGGTATCAATAGCACATAAAATGTTGATACGGTACATGATACTTATAAATGATAGTCGAATAATGAAGATTGAAAACGAGAAATTAATTGCTGTAAAAATTAATGTAGAGTTATGCCTATTAACCACAGGTTTACAAGAGTCTGTACTCCACATGTGACGATTTATACTTTTTAACCATTTGGGGTTAATTTGTATATATGTTCATTGTCATCAGTCACGACACTAAAGAAATATTTGTCTTCACCTTCCCATGGCCGAGTGGTTAGCACGCTTGACTACTGATCTAAGGGACCTGGGTTCGAGCCCCGGGTTAAGGCATGGCTGTTTGTGTCGTTTTTCTGCTGAGGGCCTGCCATCCTCTCAGACCTTCTACTATGGCATAATAAACTGACAAGCTCCTGTCAGACCTCTGTGACAAGCAGCTGCTTGAGGGGGGAAGGGGTATTTATTTTTGCATATCCCGTGACCGAGTGGTTAGCGTGCTTGGCTACTGATCTACGGGACCTGGGTTCGAGCCCCGGGTAAGGCATGGCTGTTTGTGTCGTGTTTCTGCTGACGTCCTGTCTTCCTTTCAGATCTTCTACTATGGCATATAAACTGACAGGCTACTGTCAGACCTCTGTGGCAAGCAGCTGCTTGAGGAGGTATTTATTTATTTATTTATTATTAAAAATATATTACTTGTTAATAAATCTTAGTGCTTCATTAAGTTATTATTACTTATTAGCTGTTTAAATACACTAATTTGCATAGACAAATGAGAAAAATCATTTTGAAAGTGCTAAACATATTAACCAAGATATGTCAGACAAGCGAGACATACGAAAGCATTCAAAGAGTCTTCTTATATCAAAAATACAGCAATATAAATTATCGTAGAGAATTAGTGGGGAAATTGGGTTAACTTCTTTAAAAACCGTGTTTTTCACGATTGGGGTACAGTCGCTCAAAAAAGTATCCGAACACCATGGTTGATTAGAGAATTCAGAAAAAATATCTGGCAACGATTTTTTTAGAAATTAGTGAATTAGAGAAATTAGTGCAAACTTCGTGTCACGTGACACGAAGTTTGCCAGATCACTAATTTCTAAAAAAATCGTTGCCAAATATTTTTTCTGAATTCTCTAATCAACCATAGTGTTCGGATACTTTTTTGAGCGACTGTACAGTAATGCTTTACTAATTTAACCCAAAAATAACCTTTCATTCATCTATTAAAATAAAAAAGGACAGATCACTGCTGTCGATATAAATCTCTTGACCTTCATTTCTACCACCAAAATTTCAAATATATGTTTTTCAATATTCGGTTAAAATTTTTTAATTTCCAAAACTTCGAATCTTAGATTGCGTTATAATAGATGATTTGAAATTTGAAAAATGAGAATCATAATATTTAATCGTTGTCTATTGAACCAAAATATGATGATTCGTACTAAGTACAAAGTATTTTAGGTAACTTTCATGGTATCTAACATATTAAAATGCAAACGTTTAAAAACATCAGTCTCAGCACATATAATGAAAACGATTATGTAGAATTTATTTTACACTTCAGCTGTTTTTTTGTCCATTGATAGCTAGCTACCTTTCAAATAATAAGAAAGAATTTCTAAAGAATTTTATCTCTGTTTTAATTCACACTACCTTATTTTCCCTGAATAACCTCCAGATCATGCTTCTGCTTTCGGCAGAAACGTAATATTCAAATTCAAAGCACAACCAATGAAAACAAACAGCTATCGTTTTCACATTTACCATAATATATTTCGTCTTTGAGTGTTGTATTAAAATCTAGAGCTTTGTGCGGCCTGAAAGGCACTTGACCGATAAGCTTGTTGACGCAAATAATGGAAAATGGCATGAATAAGAAACTGATGTTAATGCAGGTAGGTCCTGCACTGCTGTGAACAGATATAACTGCATCATTAATGGATGGAATGAGTGAAAAAATTTGGATAGAAAAAAACAGATTTGAAATTCAGTGAATATGTTTAAAAAAGAAAATATACATTGGGATAAAACCATAAATTTTAAGAACGTTTATGTGAAAGAGCAGGTTTTATCTGACAAAGCAGAACTGAAACTTTAATTCGTAACTGGCATAGTGTGGTTATAAATCTAACGATTGTTCCAGGATGACAAACATTGTGTGTTTGTTAACTCTAATTTAATCTGTGTTCAGTAGTGACTTCGGTCTTAGTAGGGCATGTCTTTGTATGAGAAAGCATGTAGAAACTAGCACTATCTTGGAGGATTCTACTTTGTGATATTTATTACAAATGATATATATAATGAACAAATAATCATTAAAGCTTTGGGGCGGGGGTGGCTCAGTTGGTAGCGCGCCAGGCTCGTAATCTGTAGTTCCCAGGTTCGAGTCCAAGCTGGGTCAGCGTTGAGATTTATCTCCGCAAAATTCCCCACCCTGCCCACGGTCAGTAGGGGACACCGATAGGCTTGGAAAGGCCGCCGTCCGTCGGGTGCGACGTTATGCTGTGGCCACGTGTGCGGGAGAGCCATACCCTGTGCAAGTTAAACAACACGCTGGATGGCCTTGACGGGAGGCTACCATCTGCCTCCTAACAGCTATTCCAGTGGGTCTCCTCCCCCAACCTTCTCTGAGCCTTCGGGGTCCATGTGACATGGCCATTTAGCCCATGGTGTGGAAAAAAGTGCTGCTCAGAGGTAAAACAACCCAACCGTTCAAGTTTTGACTTGTATTGAGACAGTGCATAGTCGTACGTATCATGGGAATTTTTGCGTTAATTTTGGTTTTAACATTTAATACGATAAGTTTTTGATTAAACGGAAAACATTAAATCAAGATTCAGTGTCAGAAATTAGCAACAAAATGGTTTATAAATTTTCTTTTATCTAAAATAGCATCCGAAATTCGCTTCACGCACTTTGAGAACCACTGCTCTGAAATATACGATATTTCACTTTCCACGTCGCAAGCCGTAATTTGGCATATATTGCATTACGATTAATAAACTATATTGACCCATAAAATTATGTCCACTTCTTTCTTACACTAAAAGTTTTCTTTCTATTTTAACTGTCAATATAATTTATCGAGATTATCGTTCTGTAGGGGAGGGGGTGGCTCAGTCGGTAGCGCGCCAGGCTCGTAATCTGTAGTTCCCAGGTTCGAGTCCCAGCTGGGTCAGCGTTGAGATTTATCTCCGCAAAATTTCCCCGCCTTCCCAACGGTCAGTAGGGGACACCGATGGGCTTGAAAAGGCCGCCGTCCGTCGGATGGGACGTTAAGCCGTGGCTCCGTGTTCGGGAGAGCCATACCCTGTGCACGTTAAAGAATACGCTGGATGGCCTTGACGGGAGGCTACCATCTGTCTCCCAACAGCTGTTCCAGTGGGTCCCCTCCCCCAACCTTCTCTGAGCCTTCGGGGTCCTTGTGGCCTGGCCATTTAGCCCATGGTGCGCAAAAAAGTGCCGCTCAGAGGTAAAGCAATCCAATAGTTCTGTACCTCAAAGATAATTTATGGCGAGTGTAAATTTTTGGAAAAAAAATGTACGTACTAATAATGTGCAAAGAAAAGCATTATTTACAGTTTAATGACAGTTTAATGACAGATTTACAGTTATGAGATATATATAAGAAGAAAGTTTGTGTGTTATGTGTTTGTCTATCCGCTTCTTTACTATCCTGTATTCACCAATCGAAAATATTAATTTCAATTACTAAAACGATACTAAGCAGCTCAGAGAGTATTAACTATTAATTTAATTCAGCAGTGTTAAATCAGTTATACAAATATTGTTACTAATTTACTTCCTGTTAGCTGTGTAAACATAGGTCGGATAATCAAGGGTATAAGCCTTCAACGTCTCCGTCTACTCAGCTAACACATAGATATTATAATTATACTCGTGAAAAATAACTTCTGAGCTAAAGTATATTCAACTAATAACAGACATTTTATTCCCCACTAAATTGGGGCGGGGGTAGCTCAGTCGGTAGCGTGCCAGGCTCGTAATCTGTAGTTCCCAGGTTCGAGTCCCAGCTGGGTCAGGTTGAGATTTATCTCCGCAAAATTCCCCGCCCTGCCCACGGTCGGTAGGGGACACCGATGGGCTTGGAAAGGCCGCCGTCCGTCGGATGGGACGTTAAGCCGTGGCCCCGTGTTAAGCCGTAGCCCCCCCATTTGGGGTTAATTTGTATATATGTTCATTGTCATCAGTTACGACACTAAAGAAGTCACGACACTAAAGAAATATTTGTCTTCACCTTCCCATGGCCGAGTGGTTAGCACGCTTGGCTACTGATCTAAGGGACCTGGGTTCGAGCCCGGGTTAAGGCATGGCTGTTTGTGTCGTTTTTCTGCTGAGGGCCTGCCATTCTCTCAGACCTTCTACTATGGCATAATAAACTGACAAGCTCCTGTCAGACCTCTGTGACAAGCAGCTGCTTGAGGGGGGGTATTTATTTTTGCATATCCCGTGACCGAGTGGTTAGCGCGCTTGGCTACTGATCTACGGGACCTGGGTTCGAGCCCCGGGTAAGGCATGGCTGTTTGTGTCGTGTTTCTGCTGACGTCCTGTCTTCCTTTCAGACCTTCTACTATGGCATATAAACTGACAGGATACTGTCAGACCTCTGTGGCAAGTAGCTGCTTGAGGAGGTATTTATTTATTATTAAAAATATATTGCTTGTTATAGCTGTTTAAACACACTAATTTGCATAGACAAATGAGAAAAATCATTTTGAAAGTGCTAAACATATTAACCAAGATATTTCAGACAAGCGAGACATACGAAAGCATTCAAAGAGTCTTCTTATATCAAAAATACAGCAATATAAATTATCGTAGAGAATTAGTGGGGAAATTGGGATAACTTCTTTAAAAACCGTGTTTTTCACGATTGGGGTACAGTCGCTCAAAAAAGTATCCGAACACCATGGTTGATTAGAGAATTCAGAAAAAATATCTGGCAACGATTTTTTTAGAAATTAGTGAATTAGAGAAATTAGTGCAAACTTCGTGTCACGTGACACGAAGTTTGCCAGATCACTAATTTCTAAAAAAATCGTTGCCAAATATTTTTTCTGAATTCTCTAATCAACCATAGTGTTCGGATACTTTTTTGAGCGACTGTACAGTAATGCTTTACTAATATAACCCAAAAATAACCTTTCATTCATCTATTAAAATAAAAAAGGACAGATCACTGCTGTCGATATAAATCTCTTGACCTTCATTTCTACCACCAAAATTTCAAATATATGTTTTTCAATATTCGGTTAAAATTTTTTAATTTCCAAAACTTCGAATCTTAGATTGCGTTATAATAGATGATTTGAAATTTGAAAAATGAGAATCATAATATTTAATCGTTGTCTATTGAACCAAAATATGATGATTCGTACTAAGTACAAAGTATTTTAGGTAACTTTCATGGTATCTAACATATTAAAATGCAAACGTTTAAAAACATCAGTCTCAGCACATATAATGAAAACGATTATGTAGAATTTATTTTACACTTCAGCTGTTTTTTTGTCCATTGATAGCTAGCTACCTTTCAAATAATAAGAAAGAATTTCTAAAGAATTTTATCTCTGCTTTAATTCACACTACCTTATTTTCCCTGAATAACCTCCAGATCATGCTTCTGCTTTCGGCAGAAACGTAATATTCAAATTCAAAGCACAACCAATGAAAACAAACAGCTATCGTTTTCACATTTACCATAATATATTTCGTCTTTGAGTGTTGTATTAAAATCTAGACCTTTGTGCGGCCTGAAAGGCACTTGACCGATAAGCTTGTTGACGCAAATAATGGAAAATGGCATGAATAAGAAACTGATGTTAATGCAGGTAGGTCCTGCACTGCTGTGAACAGATATAACTGCATCATTAATGGATGGAATGAGTGAAAAAATTTGGATAGAAAAAAACAGATTTGAAATTCAGTGAATATGTTTAAAAAAGAAAATATACATTGGGATAAAACCATAAATTTTAAGAACGTTTATGTGAAAGAGCAGGTTTTATCTGACAAAGCAGAACTGAAACTTTAATTCGTAACTGGCATAGTGTGGTTATAAATCTAACGATTGTTCCAGGATGACAAACATTGTGTGTTTGTTAACTCTAATTTAATCTGTGTTCAGTAGTGACTTCGGTCTTAGTAGGGCATGTCTTTGTATGAGAAAGCATGTAGAAACTAGCACTATCTTGGAGGATTCTACTTTGTGATATTTATTACAAATGATATATATAATGAACAAATAATCATTAAAGCTTTGGGGCGGGGGTGGCTCAGTTGGTAGCGCGCCAGGCTCGTAATCTGTAGTTCCCAGGTTCGAGTCCAAGCTGGGTCAGCGTTGAGATTTATCTCCGCAAAATTCCCCACCCTGCCCACGGTCAGTAGGGGACACCGATAGGCTTGGAAAGGCCGCCGTCCGTCGGGTGCGACGTTATGCCGTGGCCACGTGTGCGGGAGAGCCATACCCTGTGCAAGTTAAACAACACGCTGGATGGCCTTGACGGGAGGCTACCATCTGCCTCCTAACAGCTATTCCAGTGGGTCTCCTCCCCCAACCTTCTCTGAGCCTTCGGGGTCCATGTGACATGGCCATTTAGCCCATGGTGTGGAAAAAAGTGCTGCTCAGAGGTAAAACAACCCAACCGTTCAAGTTTTGACTTGTATTGAGACAGTGCATAGTCGTACGTATCATGGGAATTTTTGCGTTAATTTTGGTTTTAACATTTAATACGATAAGTTTTTGATTAAACGGAAAACATTAAATCAAGATTCAGTGTCAGAAATTAGCAACAAAATGGTTTATAAATTTTCTTTTATCTAAAATAGCATCCGAAATTCGCTTCACGCACTTTGAGAACCACTGCTCTGAAATATACGATATTTCACTTTCCACGTCGCAAGCCGTAATTTGGCATATATTGCATTACGATTAATAAACTATATTGACCCATAAAATTATGTCCACTTCTTTCTTACACTAAAAGTTTTCTTTCTATTTTAACTGTCAATATAATTTATCGAGATTATCGTTCTGTAGGGGAGGGGGTGGCTCAGTCGGTAGCGCGCCAGGCTCGTAATCTGTAGTTCCCAGGTTCGAGTCCCAGCTGGGTCAGCGTTGAGATTTATCTCCGCAAAATTTCCCCGCCTTCCCAACGGTCAGTAGGGGACACCGATGGGCTTGAAAAGGCCGCCGTCCGTCGGATGGGACGTTAAGCCGTGGCTCCGTGTTCGGGAGAGCCATACCCTGTGCACGTTAAAGAATACGCTGGATGGCCTTGACGGGAGGCTACCATCTGTCTCCCAACAGCTGTTCCAGTGGGTCCCCTCCCCCAACCTTCTCTGAGCCTTCGGGGTCCTTGTAGCCTGGCCATTTAGCCCATGGTGCGCAAAAAAGTGCCGCTCAGAGGTAAAGCAATCCAATAGTTCTGTACCTCAAAGATAATTTCTGGCGAGTGTAAATTTTGGAAAAAAAAATGTACGTACTAATAATGTGCAAAGAAAAGCATTATTTACAGTTTAATGCATTATCTCATATATAAGAAGAAAGTTTGTGCGTTATGTGTTTGTCTATCCGCTTCTTTACTATCCTGTATTCACCAATCGAAAATATTAATTTCAATTACTAAAACGATACTAAGCAGCTCAGAGAGTATTAACTATTAATTTAATTCAGCAGTGTTAAATCAGTTATACAAATATTGTTACTAATTTACTTCCTGTTAGCTGTGTAAACATAGGTCGGATAATCAAGGGTATAAGCCTTCAACGTCTCCGTCTACTCAGCTAACACATAGATATTATAATTATACTCGTGAAAAATAACTCCTGAGCTAAAGTATATTCAACTAATAACAGACATTTTATTCCCCACTAAATTGGTGCGGGGGTAGCTCAGTCGGTAGCGTGCCAGGCTCGTAATCTGTAGTTCCCAGGTTCGAGTCCCAGCTGGGTCAGGTTGAGATTTATCTCCGCAAAATTCCCCGCCCTGCCCACGGTCGGTAGGGGACACCGGTGGTCTTGGAAAGGCCGCCGTCCGTCGGATGGGACGTTAAGCCGTAGCCCCCCCCCATTTGGGGTTAATTTGTATATATGTTCATTGTCATCAGTTACGACACTAAAGAAGTCACGACACTAAAGAAATATTTGTCTTCACCTTCCCATGGCCGAGTGGTTAGCGCGCTTGGCTACTGATCTAAGGGACCTGGGTTCGAGCCCCGGGTTAAGGCATGGCTTTTGTTTGTGTGTGTCGTTTTTCTGCTGAGGGCCTGCCATCCTCTCAGACCTTCTACTATGGCATAATAAACTGACAAGCTCCTGTCAGACCTCTGTGACAAGCAGCTGCTTGAGGGGGGGTATTTATTTTTGCATATCCCGTGACCGAGTGGTTAGCGCGCTTGGCTACTGATCTACGGGACCTGGGTTCGAGCCCCGGGTAAGGCATGGCTGTTTGTGTCGTGTTTCTGCTGACGTCCTGTCTTCCTTTCAGACCTTCTACTATGGCATATAAACTGACAGGCTACTGTCAGACATCTGTGGCAAGCAGCTGCTTGAGGAGGTATTTATTTATTTATTATTAAAAATATATTACTTGTTATAGCTGTTTAAATACACTAATTTGCATAGACAAATGAGAAAAATCATTTTGAAAGTGCTAAACATATTAACCAAGATATGTCAGACAAGCGAGACATAAGAAAGCATTCAAAGAGTCTTCTTATATCAAAAATACAGCAATATAAATTATCGTAGAGAATTAGTGGGGAAATTGGGTTAACTTCTTTAAAAACCGTGTTTTTCACGGTTGGGGTACAGTCGCTCAAAAAAGTATCCGAACACCATGGTTGATTTGAGAATTCAGAAAAAATATCTGGCAACGATTTTTTTAGAAATTAGTGAATTAGAGAAATTAGTGCAAACTTCGTGTCACGTGACACGAAGTTTGCCAGATCACTAATTTCTAAAAAAATCGTTGCCAGATATTTTTTCTGAATTTTCTAATCAACCATAGTGTTCGTATACTTTTTTGAGCGACTGTACAGTAATGTTTTACTAATATAACGCAAAAATAACCTTTCATTCATCTATTAAAATAAAAAAGGACAGATCACTGCTGTCGATATAAATCTCTTGACCTTCATTTCTACCACCAAAATTTCAAATATATGTTTTTCAATATTCGGTTAAAATTTTTTAATTTCCAAAACTTCGAATCTTAGATTGCGTTATAATAGATGATTTGAAATTTGAAAAATGAGAATCATAATATTTAATCGTTGTCTATTGAACCAAAATATGATGATTCGTACTAAGTACAAAGTATTTTAGGTAACTTTCATGGTATCTAACATATTAAAATGCAAATGTTTAAAAACATCAGTCTCAGCACATATAATGAAAACGATTATGTAGAATTTATTTTACACTTCAGCTGTTTTTTTGTCCATTGATAGCTAGCTACCTTTCGAATAATAAGAAAGAGTTTCTAAAGAATTTTATCTCTGCTTTAATTCACACTAACTTATCTTCCCTGAACAACCTCAAGATCATGCTTCTGCTTTCGGCAGAAACGTAATATTCAAATTCAAAGCACAACCAATGAAAACAAACAGCTATCGTTTTCACATTTACCATAATATATTTCGCCTTTGAGTGTTGTATTAAAATTTAGAGCTTTGTGCGGCCTGAAAGGCACTTGACCGATAAGCTTGTTGACGCAAATAATGGAAAATGGCATGAATAAGAAACTGATGTTAATGCAGGTAGGTCCTGCACTGCTGTGAACAGATATAACTGCATCATTAATGGATGGAATGAGTGAAAAAATTTGGATAGAAAAAAACAGATTTGAAATTCAGTGAATATGTTTAAAAAAGAAAATATACATTGGGATAAAACCATAAATTTTAAGAACGTTTATGTGAAAGAGCAGGTTTTATCTGACAAAGCAGAACTGAAACTTTAATTCGTAACTGGCATAGTGTGGTTATAAAGCTAACGATTGTTCCAGGATGACAAACATTGTGTGTTTGTTAACTCTAATTTAATCTGTGTTCAGTAGTGACTTCGGTCTTAGTAGGGCATGTCTTTGTATGAGAAAGCATGTAGAAACTAGCACTATCTTGGAGGATTCTACTTTGTGCTATTTATTACAAATGATATATATAATGAACAAATAATCATCAAAGCTTTGGGGCGGGGGTGGCTCAGTTGGTAGCGCGCCAGGCTCGTAATCTGTAGTTCCCAGGTTCGAGTCCCAGCTGGGTCAGCGTTGAGATTTATCTCCGCAAAATTCCCCGCCCTGCCCACGGTCAGTAGGGGACACCGATGGGCTTGGAAAGGCCGCCGTCCGTCGGGTGCGACGTTAAGCCGTGGCCCCGTGTGCGGGAGAGCCATACCTTGTGCACGTTAAACAACACGCTGGATGGCCTTGACGGGAGGCTACCATCTGTCTCCCAACAGCTGTTCCAGTGGGTCTCCTCCCCCAACCTTCTCTGAGCCTTCGGGGTCCATGTGACCTGGCCATTTAGCCCGTGGTGTGGAAAAAAGTGCTGCTCAGAGGTAAAACAACCCAACCGTTGAAGTTTTGACTTGTATTGAGACAGTGCATAGTCGTACGTATCATGGGAATTTTTTGCGTTAATTTTGGTTTTAACATTTAATACGATAAGTTTTTGATTAAACGGAAAACATTAAATCAAGATTCAGTGTCAGAAATTAGCAACAAAATGGTTTATAAATTTTCTTTTATCTAAAATAGCATCCGAAATTCGCTTCACGCACTTTGAGAACCACTGCTCTAAAATATACGATATTTCACTTTCCACGTCGCAAGCCGTAATTTGGTATATATTGCATTACGATTAATAAACTATATTGACCCATAAAATTATGTCCACTTCTTTCTTACACTAAAAGTTTTCTTTCTATTTTAACTGTCAATATAATTTATCGAGATTATCGTTCTGTAGGGGCGGGGGTGGCTCAGTCGGTAGCGCGCCAAGCTCGTAATCTGTAGTTCCCAGGTTCGAGTCCCAGCTGGGTCAGCGTTGAGATTTATCTCCGCAAAATTTCCGCGCCCTGCCAACGGTCAGTAGGGGACACCGATGGGCTTGAAAAGGCCGCCGTCCGTCGGATGGGACGTTAAGCCGTGGCTCCGTGTTCGGGAGAGCCATACCCTGTGCACGTTAAAGAATACGCTGGATGGCCTTGACGGGAGGCTACCATCTGTCTCCCAACAGCTGTTCCAGTGGGTCCCCTCCCCCAACCTTTTCTGAGCCTTCGGGGTCCTTGTGGCCTGGCCATTTAGCCCATGGTGCGCAAAAAAGTGCCGCTCAGAGGTAAAGCAATCCAATAGTTCTGTACCTCAAAGATAATTTATGGCGAGTGTAAATTTTTGGAAAAAAAATGTACGTACTAATAATGTGCAAAGAAAAGCATTATTTACAGTTTAATGACAGTTTAATGACAGATTTACAGTTATGAGATATATATAAGAAGAAAGTTTGTGTGTTATGTGTTTGTCTATCCGCTTCTTTACTATCCTGTATTCACCAATCGAAAATATTAATTTCAATTACTAAAACGATACTAAGCAGCTCAGAGAGTATTAACTATTAATTTAATTCAGCAGTGTTAAATCAATTATACAAATATTGTTACTAATTTACTTCCTGTTAGCTGTGTAAACGTAGGTCGGATAATCAAGGGTATAAGCCTTCAACGTCTCCGTCTACTCAGCTAACACATAGATATTATAATTATACTCGTGAAAAATAACTCCTGAGCTAAAGTATATTCAACTAATAACGGACATTTTATTCCCCACTAAATTGGTGCGGGGGTAGCTCAGTCGGTAGCGTGCCAGGCTCGTAATCTGTAGTTCCCAGGTTCGAGTCCCAGCTGGGTCAGGTTGAGATTTATCTCCGCAAAATTCCCCGCCCTGCCCACGGTCGGTAGGGGACACCGATGGGCTTGGAAAGGCCGCCGTCCGTCGGATGGGACGTTAAGCCGTGGCCCCGTGTTAAGCCGTAGCCCCCCCATTTGGGGTTAATTTGTATATATGTTCATTGTCATCAGTTACGACACTAAAGAAGTCACGACACTAAAGAAATATTTGTCTTCACCTTCCCATGGCCGAGTGGTTAGCACGCTTGGCTACTGATCTAAGAGACCTGGGTTCGAGCCCGGGTTAAGGCATGGCTGTTTGTGTCGTTTTTCTGCTGAGGGCCTGCCATTCTCTCAGACCTTCTACTATGGCATAATAAACTGACAAGCTCCTGTCAGACCTCTGTGACAAGCAGCTGCTTGAGGGGGGGGTATTTATTTTTGCATATCCCGTGACCGAGTGGTTAGCGCGCTTGGCTACTGATCTACGGGACCTGGGTTCGAGCCCCGGGTAAGGCATGGCTGTTTGTGTCGTGTTTCTGCTGACGTCCTGTCTTCCTTTCAGACCTTCTACTATGGCATATAAACTGACAGGATACTGTCAGACCTCTGTGGCAAGTAGCTGCTTGAGGAGGTATTTATTTATTATTAAAAATATATTGCTTGTTATAGCTGTTTAAACACACTAATTTGCATAGACAAATGAGAAAAATCATTTTGAAAGTGCTAAACATATTAACCAAGATATGTCAGACAAGCGAGACATACGAAAGCATTCAAAGAGTCTTCTTATATCAAAAATACAGCAATATAAATTATCAATTATAGAATTAGTGGGGAAATTGGGATAACTTCTTTAAAAACCGTGTTTTTCACGATTGGGGTACAGTCGCTCAACAAAGTATCCGAACACCATGGTTGATTAGAGAATTCAGAAAAAATATCTGGCAACGATTTTTTTAGAAATTAGTGAATTAGAGAAATTAGTGCAAACTTCGTGTCACGTGACACGAAGTTTGCCAGATCACTAATTTCTAAAAAAATCGTTGCCAAATATTTTTTCTGAATTCTCTAATCAACCATAGTGTTCGGATACTTTTTTGAGCGACTGTACAGTAATGCTTTACTAATTTAACCCAAAAATAACCTTTCATTCATCTATTAAAATAAAAAAGGACAGATCACTGCTGTCGATATAAATCTCTTGACCTTCATTTCTACCACCAAAATTTCAAATATATGTTTTTCAATATTCGGTTAAAATTTTTTAATTTCCAAAACTTCGAATCTTAGATTGCGTTATAATAGATGATTTGAAATTTGAAAAATGAGAATCATAATATTTAATCGTTGTCTATTGAACCAAAATATGATGATTCGTACTAAGTACAAAGTATTTTAGGTAACTTTCATGGTATCTAACATATTAAAATGCAAACGTTTAAAAACATCAGTCTCAGCACATATAATGAAAACGATTATGTAGAATTTATTTTACACTTCAGCTATTTTTTTTGTCCATTGATAGCTAGCTACCTTTCAAATAATAAGAAAGAATTTCTAAAGAATTTTATCTCTGCTTTAATTCACACTACCTTATTTTCCCTGAATAACCTCCAGATCATGCTTCTGCTTTCGGCAGAAACGTAATATTCAAATTCAAAGCACAAACAAACAAACAGCTATCGTTTTCACATTTACCATAATATATTTCGCCTTTGAGTGTTGTATTAAAATTTAGACTTTGTGCGGCCTGAAAGGCACTTGACCGATAAGCTTGTTGACGCAAATAATGGAAAATGGCATGAATAAGAAACTGATGTTAATGCAGGTAGGTCCTGCACTGCTGTGAACAGATATAACTGCATCATTAATGGATGGAATGAGTAAAAAAATTTGGATAGAAATAAACAGATTTGAAATTCAGTGAATATGTTTAAAAAAGAAAATATACATTGGGATAAAACCATAAATTTTAAGAACGTTTATGTGAAAGAGCAGGTTTTATCTGACAAAGCAGAACTGACACTTTAATTCGTAACTGGCATAGTGTGGTTATAAAGCTAACGATTCTTCCAGGAGGGCAAACTTTGTGTGCTTGTTAACTCTAATTTTATCTGTGTTCAGTTGGGTTGTTGTTGTTTTACCTCTGAGCGGCACTTTTTTGCACACCATGGGCTAAATGGCCAGGTCACATGGACCCCGAAGGCTCAGAGAAGGATGGGGGAGGGGACCCACTGGAACAGCTGTTGGGAGACAGATGGTAGCCTCCCGTCAAGACCATCCAGCGTGTTCTTTAACGTTGGGTTGTTTAACCTCTGAGCGGCACTTTTTTGCACACCATGGGCTAAATGGCCAGGTCACATGGACCCCGAAGGCTCAGAGAAGGTTGGGGGAGGGGACCCACTGGAACAGCTGTTGGGAGACAGATGGTAGCCTCCCGTCAAGGCCATCCTGCGTGTTCTTTAACGTTGGGTTGTTTATCCTCTGAGCGGCACTTTTTTGCACACCATGGGCTAAATGGCCAGGTCACATGGACCCCGAAGGCTCAGAGAAGGTTTGGGTAGGGTACCCACTGGAATAGCTGTTGGGAGACAGATGGTAGCCTCCCGTCAAGGCCATCCAGCGTATTCTTTAACGTGCACAGAGTATGGCTCTTCCGCACACGGGGCCACGGCTTAACGTCCCATCCGACGAACGGCGGCCTTTCCAAGCCCATCGGTGTCCCCTACTGACCGTGGGCAGGGCGGGGAATGTTGCGGAGATAAATCTCAACGCTGACCCAGCTGGGACTCGAACCTGGGAAGTACAGATTACGAGCCTGGCGCGCTCTTTTTTTTTCATTTTTTTGACTGAGCCACCCCCGCCCCTCTTTGTTCAGTAGTGACTTCGGTCTTAGTAGGGCATGTCTTTGTATGAGAAAGCATGTAGAAACTAGCAGTATCTTGTAGGATTCTTCTTTGTCCTATTTATTACAAATGATATATATAATGAACAAATAATCATCGAAGCTTTAGTTTCTTTTATTTTGAAATGCTTCCATAAGGTTTAATTCACCTCTTGATTTCTAGACCGTCACTACGACCCCATTTGGCCTTGAACATGATACCAGATTTGAAAGTTCTTAACATTTATGATTTTTATTACTCGAAATATCCATGTTCACCAACTTTTGGCTTTCTAGCAATGTAATGAAAAGGAATGACTATTGACCAAATGGACTCGTCGTATCCAAAATTTTGCAAGTTTCCCGAAATCTGGAATCCCAAATACCCCCTTCATCACCACTGGCCTCGAAAGTCCCTACTTTCCGAAATTTCGTAACGTTTCCTAGATCTACGACCTGAATTACCATCAGACACCAATTTTTAGCTCTTTAGTACCGGTAGAATTAATCTGACATTTAACCTCGAAGCGGATGGGAATTGAATGAGAGGTTGCTTTCAAAAGATGGCGCGACCTCCCATACTGCAATTGACACAATGGTCATGTTGCAGAAATTTTTTGGTGATCATTTGATTTTAAAAATTTGTGGCCCCCAAGATCCCCAGATCTCACAACTCCAGTTTTTTTCCTTTGGGGATATCTCAAATGTGTAGTGTTTTAAAACAATACTTATACACTTGAAGACCTGAAGGCTAACAATGAAAGAGAGATTTTAAACATAAGATTGGGTTGTTTTTGGGTTGTTTTACCACTGAGCGGCACTTTTTTGCACACCATGGTCTAAATGGCCAGGTCACATGGACCCCGAAAGCTCAGAGAAGGTTGGGGGAGAGCACCCACTGGAACAGCTGTTGGGAGACAGATGGTAGCCTCCCGTCAAGGCCATCCAGCTTGTTCTTTAATGTTGGGTTGTTTTACCTCTGAGCGGCACTTTTTTGCACACCATGGGCTAAATGCCCAGGTCACATGGACCCCGAAGGCTCAGAGAAGGTTGGGGGAGGGGACCCACTGGAACAGCTGTTGGGAGACAGATGGTAGCCTCCCGTCAAGGCCATTCAGCGTGTTCTTTAACGTGCACAGGGTATGGCTGTCCCGCACACGGGACCACGGCTTAACGTCCCATCCGACTGACGGCGGCCTTTCCAAGCCCATCGGTGTCCCCTACTGACCGAGGGCAGGGCGGAGAGTTTTGCGGAGAAAATCTCAACGCTAACCCAGCTGGGACTCGAACCTGGGAACTGCAGATTACGAGCCTGACGCGCTACCGACTGAGCCACCCGGCCCCTTAAACATAAGAAAACAAGCATTAAGAAAGGTGGCTTCAAATGTCATGAAACGGGTACGAACCTGCATCTAGGTTGCAGGAAATCACTTTCAACATCTGTTGTTAAGGTAGATATATGTCTAATTTGCATCTTTTGAAATTTTGTCTTTTGCCAAGTTTAAATAGAAAAATAAAATAGAGGGTGATTTTTTCTAGATACCATGTCCATATTTTAACATATTTGGTAAATATCTCTGTGAAAAATGTTTTCTGTTTTGATGCTTTGAAATACATTTAAATTTTTCAAATATATAAAAATGGGAATATAAATTTAGCACATAATTACAGACCAATTCCTACCACCAGAATTTCTAGCTTAAATATTTTGTTTGCAATACTAATTCAGGTTTTACATTTAGCACCCTCTAACGATGCAAATTAAAGCCTTTTGAAAACTTCGAATCTTCATATCTCGTTAGTATTTAATCAACTCAAAAAGAGATTTTCATTAGTCTCTTATAGTAAAAAGTTGCGTTCCCGCCAGGAAAGAAGGAAAAAATTGTTGACACCACTCTAAACCCCTTGATCATCACACTCCACCAATAATCACATTTCTGGCACAAATAGATCGTTTTCAATATAAGTTAAATTTTTAAAAATTTTAAAAAATTTTAAATTATCCCTCCGTCAGAGATCGTAATTATAACTTTAGAAAGATTAGGAAATTATGAATCGTAGTAGTTTATTAATACCTATCCAACGCAAAAATAATTTTTAATTTTTCTCTAAAACCTTAGTAATCTCTAAAAACGAAAGATATGGATGAAATCATTGATGGTGAAATGCCACCATCAATATTTCTAAATTTCGAAGTTTAATTACATCGCTTGTTATATTCGTTTAAATGTTTGCTATTTTCAATTCTTTCACCGTTAGAGGGATTAGTTTGGTTTGTTTCACCTCCCAGGGACACTTTTTTGCACATAATGTGTTAAATGGCCTGATCACAGAACCCTGAAATATCAGACGTTTCGGTTGGGTTGTTTTACCTCTGAGCGGCACTTTTTTGCACACAATGGGCTAAATGGCCAGGTCACATGGACCCCGAAGGTTCAGAGAAGGTTGGGGGAGGGGACCCACTGGAACAGCTGTTGGGAGACAGATGGTAGCCTCCCGTCAAGGCCATCCAGCGTGTTCTTTAACGTGCACAGGCATGGCTCTCTCCCACACACGGGGCCACGACTTAACGTCACATCCGACGGACGGCGGCCTTTCCAAGCCCATCGGTGTCCCCTACTGACCGTGGGCAGCGAATTTTGCGGAGAGAAATCTCAACGCTGACCCAGCTGGGACTCGAACCTGGGAACTGTAGATTACGAGCCTGGCGCGCTACCGACTGAGCCAACCCCCGCCCCTGAAAGCTCAGAGGAGGTTGGGGTAGGTGACCCACTGGAGAAGATGTTGGTAGACATATTCAGTCAAGGTCCTCCAGTGTGTTGTTTAACGTGCAGAAGACTCTCCAACACTCTCCAACACAAGGGACCATGATTTAAGGTCTCATCCGACGGACGGCGGTCTTACTAAGTCCATCGGTGTCCTCTACCCCTTAGAGGGCGCAATTGACGCTATAGGGAAATTTCGGAATTATGAATCGTAATGTTTCATTAATACTAAAACAACCTAATAATATTTTTTGGTTTGTTTCTGAAACGAACAATGTCTACAGACAGACATTATCTCTTTTGTTTCTCAAAAACGTTGTGCCGCTCAAAAGTAAATTGTCCTTTGGACGTTGATTCAACATATTTGATTCAGAGCCAACTGTCTCTTACTTGAGACCCAAAATTAGAATACCTTTAGGTCCTCTAACTTATATATATATAGCCTTTTGTTTGTTGGGTTGGGCTGGGTTGTTTTACCTCTGAGCGGCACTTTTTTGCACACCATGGGCTAAATGGCCAGGTCACATGGACCCCGAAGGATCATAGAAGGTTGGGGGAGGGGACCCACTGGAACAGCTGTTGGGAGACCGATGGTAGCCTCCCGTCAAGGCCATCCAGCGTGTTCTTTAACGTGCACAGGGTATGGCTCTCCCGCAGACGGGGCCACGGCTTAACGTCCCATCCGACGGACGGCGGCCTTTCCAAGCCCATCGGTGTCCCCTACTGACCGTGGGCAGGGCGGGGAAATTTTGCGGAGATAAATCTCAACGCTGACCCAGCTGGGACTCGAACCTGGGAACTACAGATTACGAGCCTGGCGCGCTACCGACTGAGCCCCCCCGCCCCCCCTTTTGTTTGTTAACAGCTTCATTTTTTAGTGAATTGTGATTAACAAGAAAATTTCTCTTGTGTTGCTCGGATTTCAAACTCTAAAGCAGTGATTCTTAAACTTTTTTGCTCACGGTATATTATTTATCGCCGAGAATATGTTGACACTATGGAAGACTCGGGCATGCGCAGTTTGTCTTCAACTGTCAACATTACTAGCTACACTCCCCACAATATATCAATTGAACTCACAAAAAGAGTTCACATTGATATACAAAAAGAAGAATTAAAATTAACCTAAAGTTCTCTGTTGTTGAACAATAAAATTTTAAAGTTTATCCTTCAAACTATTTGATTCCCAGATAATAATTGCCCTAACAAATACCCAGATAACTTCAAAAATAGACATTTCTGTTGAGACAATTGTAAACGCAGATCTGTTCCGTTCAAGTTTTGACTTGTATTGAGACAGTGCATAGTCGTACGTGTTATGAGAATTTTTTGCGTTAATTTTGGTTTTAACATTTAATACGATAAGTTTTTGATTAAACGGAAAACATCAAATCAAGAATCAGTGTCAGAAAGTAGCAACAAAATGGTTTATAAATTTTCTTTTATCTAAAATATCATCCGAAATTCGCTTCACGCACTTTGAGAACCACTGCTCTAAAATATACAATATTTCACTCTCCACGTCGCAAGCTGTAATTTGGCATATATTGCATTACGACAAATAAATTATATTCACCCATAAAATTATGCCTACTTCTTTCTTACACTAAAAGAGTATTTTTTTTATTTTAACGGTCAGTATAATTTATTGAGATTATCGTTCTGTACCTCAAAGAATTTATGGAGATTATCGTTCTGTACCTCAAAATATGTCGACTTTTTTCTTACGCTAAAGGTTTTTTTTTTCACGTAGCGAACGATAATCTCCACATCAGGTGTTCCTAAACCCGAAAAAACAATATTACCTCTCTCAAAACACCGAATTTTTTTAAATCATTGCGTATTCAGCAGAGTTGCTTCCGTTCAAGTTGCAGCACCTTAGATACAATTTATCAGTCATAGCAAATTTACAACGAAATAAAATTAAATAATGGCAAATTGTGTATGGCGAGTGTAAGTTTTCAAACAAAAATGTACGTACTAATAATGTGCAAAGGAAAAGCATTATTTATAGTTTAATGCATTTTCTCATATATAAGAAGAAAGTTTGTGTGTTATGTGTTTGTCTATCCGCTTCTTTACTATCCTGCATTCACCAATCGAAAACGTTAATTTCAATTACTAAAACGATACTAAGCAGCTCAGAGAGTATTAACTATTAATTTAATTCAGCAGTGTTAAATCAGTTATACAAATATTGTTACTACTTTACTTCCTGTTAGCTGTCTAAACGAAGGTCGGATAATCAATGGTATAAGCCTTCAACGTCTCCGTCTATTCAGCTAACACATAATATTATAATTATACTCGTGAAAAATAACTCCTGAGCTAAAGTATATTCAACTAATAACAGACATTTTATTCCCCACTAAATCCCAATAGATTAAATATTCCCCAATATATTACCATTTCTTATCAATGCGATTTTACAGACGTCCGCACTTAATGCGGTGCAACTAATCTTCTGAGCGTAGATCGCCCGACAAACAACAAGGATATAGATTAAAAAAATAGAACAAGTATGCGCTACATATATTCACTACGGCATACACACATAAACTCCCTTACTAGATAAATAAGATATTGAAAATCAGGCCTACCTTGATTAGATGAGGATATGAAAAGGACGACCCCGAGGACAAGGAAGGTGCGTTTTAAGCAGTTCTAACTTCACAGAGGCATGGACCCTTTTCCAACGTTAGCGCATTTTTCATTGTTTCGCAATGATTTGTTCTGTTGCGTACAAGATTCTACGACTTGGTTTCTTACGAATAACAACAGTGAAGTCAACGCAACAAATATATTCGTTATTTACAATGTATTATCCCCGTTGCCAATGGTATGCGCAGAAACTTTTAGTGGGAATTATGGTGTTTTTGGTAAATTATATAATAAATAATAATATATAAAAATAAATAAATAATAGAAAGTTGCCTTCATTTATTTTAGATGTTGCGAGGTCCGACACATTCAGTGAAAGATATAAAGGTCACAAACTGGAAGCAAATCATCGTCAGATGGTTGGTTTAATTTGTAGAGCGCGGTGGCATGTCTCTGGAGAGTCGCGGGTTCGAATTCCGTATTGATGGCAATTATTATTTTCAAAAATAATTATTTATTAAGTTACACTACAGGAAAAAATATTAACACATGGAAAGATTAATGCCATTTTATTGAAACGCAGGCAGCCGTTAGCATACTGATATGTACAATTGGTTACATTATCAAAAAATATGAAAAATCATACTAATTTACTTACCCGGTATCGTAATGCTCTGTAATGTCCTACTGAGGGTTAGAACGCCAAATAGCGCGAAGTAGCTGTTCGAGTTCAGCGTCAGTGTTTGGCGCAACTCCTGGGTGTTCTGAGGGGCGGGGGTGGCTCAGTCGGTAGCGCGCCAGGCTCGTAATCTGTAGTTCCCAGGTTCGAGTCCCAGCTGGGTCAGCGTTGAGATTTATCTCTGCAAAATGCCCTGCCCACGGTCAGTAGGGGACACCGATGGGCTTGGAAAGGCCGCCGTCCGTCGGATGGAACGTTAAGCCGTGGCACCGTGTGCGGGAGAGCCATACCCTGTGCACTTTAAAGAACACGCTGGATGGCCTTGACGGGAGGCTACCATCTGTCTCCCAACAGCTGTTCCAGTGGGTCCCCTCCCCCCACCTTCTCTGAACCTTCGGGGTTCTTGTGACCTGGTCATTTAGCCCATGGTGTGCAAAAAAGTACCGCTCTGAGGTAAAACAACCCAACGTTAAAGAACACGCTGGATGGCCTTGACGGGAGGCTGCCATCTGTCTCCCAACAGCTGTTCCAGTGGGTCCCCTCCCCCAACCTTCTCTGAGCCTACGGGGTCCTTGTGACCTGGCCATTTAGCCCATGGTGTGCAAAAAAGTGCCGCTCAGAGGTAAAACAACCCAACGTTAAAGAACACGCTGGATGGCCTTGATGGGAGGCTGCCATCTGTCTCCCAACAGCTATTCCAGTGGGTCCCCTCCTCCAACCTTCTCTGAGCCTACGGGGTCCATGTGACCTGGGCATTTAGCCCATGGTGTGCAAAAAAGTGCCGCTCAGAGGTAAAACAACTCAACGTTAAAGAACACGCTGGATGGCCTTGACGGGAGGCTGCCATCTGTCTCCCAACAACTGTTCCAGTGGGTCCACTCCTCCAACCTTCTCTGAGCCTACGGGGTCCATGTGACCTGGGCATTTAGCCCATGGTGTGCAAAAAAGTGCCGCTCAGAGGTAAAACAACTCAACGTTAAAGAACACGCTGGATGGCCTTGACGGGAGGCTGCCATCTGTCTCCCAACAACTGTTCCAGTGGGTCCCCTCCTCCAACCTTCTCTGAGCCTACGGGGTCCATGTGACCTGGGCATTTAGCCCATGGTGTGCAAAAAAGTGCCGCTCAGAGGTAAAACAATCCAATCCTGAAAAGCTAACAGCTTATCTGCAGGAGAAAATAATACATTGGCATAAAACATAATATCTTGTTTCTTTCTTAATCTGCTAATCTTAATACATTTATATCACATTGCATTTACTCTGTGCTATCTTGCTATTTCAGTTTAGAATTTCGACATTCAATAATATGCTCTCTTTACAAAATTTTTTTACCTTTCTTCATTTAGAATATTTCAAAATAACAATCGGATTTTTATGTTTACATTCAGCACCACATGATTTATCAGTAGGTATTAATATTAACAATCAATTTTTTAATTCGTGTTTTATTTCTCTGAACGAATTTACGGCTTTCAGTGCCCTTGGTAATTGATTGAAAATGTAGGAATTTTGTAACCGCTTGTGCATTTCCCATAGTTATTTGTAAAATTCGGTAGTTGAAAATAAATTTTTTCTTTAAATCTTGTGTTTTTATCATACTGGACTTTATTTTTATGTGTGTTGTCTAAAAAATTACTTATAATTATGTTCTGTCTCAGGTGACACCACTGAAGATGTGCCTGCGTGTGTGCAGATGTGAGAAACAAACGAAATGCCGGACGATAAGCTCGCAATGAACACTGTAAAAGCCTGTTGTTTACTATCTGCCTGGTAGATATAAGATATGTTACCTGTTGCCAGTCCTTTTTCATTTGCGTTGTAGTCACGAATCTGTTACGCAATGTCATGCGCCGCAAATGGCGGGTTGGGTTGTTTTACCTCTGAGCGGCACTTTTTTGCACACCATGGGCTAAATGGCCAGGTCACATGGACCCCGAAGGCTCAGAGACGGTTGGGGGAGGGGACCCACTGGAACAGCTGTTGGGAGACAGATGGTAGCCTCCCGTCAAGGCCATCCAGCGTGTTCTTTAACGTGCACAGGGTATGGCTCTCCCGCACACGGGGCCACGGCTTAACGTCCCATCCGACGGACAGCGGCCTTTCCATCGGTGTCCTCTACTGACCGTGGGCAGGACGGGGAATTTTGCGGAGATAAATCTCAACGCTGACCCAGCTGGGACTCGAACCTGGGAACTACAGATTACGAGCCTGGCGCGCTACCGACTGAGCCACCCCTGCCCCGCAAATGGCGGTCCTGTCTCTCTGTGGTCATGTGTGGTCTTACTGATTATCTTCGGAGTGTGCTGGATCCTTCTTGAACCCACTGGCGCCATATGTGTACGATGGTGCTGGGATTGCAGCCAACAAGTTTGACCAAATCTCTGTACGAAAGAGTAGCTTCTCTAAGGTCGATGATTCTTCTACGCTCAAGTCTGTTAACTGTTGGAACGGCTCTCGACATCTGCCTAAGGGCATCTTTAGCCGATTACACAATTTCCACAACGTTTTATCAACCAGGAAGCTTTGGTTGTCTTTATCTGTGTTTGACTGGCCCACATGGAATAAAGGTAACTGTTGGGCTTGAAAAGGCCGATGTCTGTCGGACGGGATGTTAAGCCGTGGTCCGTGTGTGGGAGAGCCCCAACCCCTCACGTTAAAGAACACGCTGAATGGCCTTGACGAGAGGCCGACACCTTTTTTTCCAACAGCTGTACACTGGATACCTTCACCCAACCATTAATGAAACCACGAAAGTTTTGAAGTTGGACATCTGCCCCACCGAATATCATTTTTTTCTAAAAAGTGCCCGAATTTATCCTGAAATAAATGATGACTTTCGGCACAATTCATGTATAGAGTTACAGTATAAGTTTTGACCATAATGCTACCTATCCATATTGGAAATAAATCCTTGGCACGGTTCAAAATTCGAAAGTTCCAATATTCCAGATATGAATGAACTGACAGATTTAGATAACATTATAGTAATGTAGATCATTACGATACTCGCAGCTTAATGTCAGTTTTCTGTTAGGCCTCAACCAGTACACGAAGGTGGCTTTTGGTGCCATCCACCAGATGCAGTACTGTCCTCTACAGTGGAACATCGGATGACATAATTCAATTGTACTCAAGCTCCGCACCTGTGACGTCAGCTCGCGTCTGTCCATTAGTTTCAATCGTCCTGCAAACCTAATCGTTTCCATGCATTTACGTATACTACGTAAATTTCGTCACATTTCCATAAATTCTTACAAAAGTTGCATTTCATATTCTTGTAGTGTATGTATGATAATTACTATTCTTTTGGTCTTAACACTGATTTATGATACTCTTGATTAAACAATTTTTTTAATACAGAGTGTTTCAAAACTCTCTGAACAAATTTCAATGGAAGATAGGGAACACCAAGACAAACCTTTTTCGTCTATGAATGCATGTCTGCTGACGTAACCTTTCGGTTCTAGAGGACCCTGAAAGAAATTTCCGTGGAGCTGGTACGTAAATGAATAGAAACAAGTCTGAACAACATGCTTATTTAAAGAAGCAGCTCAAAGTTGTGACCGGCAACAGAATTGCATGCATGACAGCGTCGAAGCATGGATTGCCTTACATGTTGAAAGATTCCCGAAATTTCGAAGAGTTTCATCGGCGACAGCGATTCTTGAGACGACTGGATTGGATTGGATTGTTTTACCTCTGAGCGGCACTCTTTTGCACACCATGGGCTAAACGGCCAGGTCACAAGGACCCTGAAGGCTCAGAGAAGGTTTGGGGAGGGGACCCACTGGAACAGCTGTTGGGAAACAGATGGTAGCCTTTCGTCAAGACCATCCAGCGTGTTCTTTAACGTGCACAGGGTATGGCTCTCCCGCACACGGGGCCACGGCTTAACGTCCCATCCGACGGACGGCTGCCTTTTCAAGCCCATCGGTGTCCCTTACTGACCGTGGGCAGGGCGAGGAAATTTTGCGGAGATAAATCTCAACGCTGACCCAGCTGGGACTCGAACCTGCGAACTACAGATTACGAGCCTGGCGCGCTACCGACTGAGCCACCCCCGCCCTTTGCGACGACGTCTTCATCTGAGTAATGGGAGTATCGTACACGAAGTTCTTCATGTGTCCCCAAAGGAAGAAATCGATATATGTTAAATCGGGCGATTTGCTGGCCAGACGACAGATCCACCCCAGCCAATCCATCGGCCCCAAAAGTGGCTTTCAGATAATCTCGCACATCATTGCTGAAGTGT
The DNA here is from genome assembly GCA_038380435.1 of Ryuthela nishihirai. Classification (NCBI taxonomy): domain Eukaryota; kingdom Metazoa; phylum Arthropoda; class Arachnida; order Araneae; family Heptathelidae; genus Ryuthela; species Ryuthela nishihirai. The sequence continues at coordinate 15,502,868 of JAWZYU010000008.1, forward strand.
GCTGCCCCTCCATTCGTGTTGAAACCATATGCCACTGCGAATAGCCACGGGAACATCTTCCAGCAGTCCCGAGCAGCATTTCTTCTAGAATTTATAAAGTCTTAATAAGATCCAGACTGGAATATGGAGGATTTCTTTTGGAAAATGCTAGCTACACCTTAGTTTAAAAAAAATGGAAAAAATCCAAAATAGAGCCGTAAGGATCTGTCTGGCCAACTCCCTCCTTGTCCTACTGTCTCGCTTCTTGTTGAAGCCAATCTGGAACCTCTTTCTCTAAGGAGACCCAATATCCTCTTCCAACACTTTCTAAGAATGATCTATAAACAAAGGACTAACCCACTGGCTGAGAAGATTTTCAGTCATTCTCTGAGGAAAACATGTCCTATTTATGAAGTAATCAGAGGGATTGCTCTTTCGAAGGCGTTCGGGGCCTCCAGCTACCAGTGAACCAATGGGATGATTTGCCTCCATGGATTTTAGAAAAAATTCCATGTTTTCCTAATATACATGGTATTTTTACTAAGAAAAATCAAGATGTCTGTGGGTTGGGTTGTTTTACCTCTGAGCGGCACTTTTTTGCACACCATGGGCTAAATGGCCAGGTCACATGGACCCCGAAGGCTCAGAGAAGGTTGGGGGAGGGAATCCACTGGAACAAGCTGTTGGGAGACAGATGGTAGCCTCCCGTCAAGGCCATCCAGCGTGTTCTTTAACGTGCACAGGATATGGCTCTCTCGCACACGGGGCCACGGCTTAACGTCCCATCCGACGGACGGCGGCCGTTACCAAGCCCATCGGTGTCCCCTACTGACCGTGGGCAGGGCGGGGAATTTTTCGGAGATAAATCTCAACGCTGACCCAGCTGGGACTCGAACCTGGGAACTACAGATTACGAGCCTGGCGCGCTACCGACTGAGCCACCCCCGCCCCAAGATGTCTATGTACTCAAGACGTTAGCTGAAACTTTAATTGAAGCAAAGTATGCTTGTTTTAAAGAAATATTTACGGATGGCTCTGTGAACACTGATGAGGGAAGAGTGACTACTGCCGTTTGGATTCCAGATCAGAATTTGCATTTGGCAGTTAGACTACCGGACCAAACAGAAGTTTTCACAACTGAATTGGTAACCATAGAAATGTCTCTTAAGTGGTGTATTAGTCTGTCCTGTGACAAAGTTGTTATTCTGTTTGATTGCTGATTAGTTATTCAATTTTTACAAGGAGATTCAGAAATATCTAGAAACAACGAGCTTTTTTGCAACATTTTGAAGTTGGCGAATAAAATGATGGAAAAGGGCATTTTAGTTAAACGTGCAGTGGATTCCCAGCCACGTAGGCGTTGGAGGAAATGAAATTGTTGACAAAATTGCTAAGGAAGCGTTATTAAGTGAGAACGTCTCAATATTCCAAGAGGTTTCAATTAATATAAAAGCAAATATAAGCAAATTTTAAAACAAAATTTTTGGCATTACTTTAAACTTCATTCTTCTTCGCATCTGAATCATAATAGTTTGATTAGTCAAATAATTTTTCTTTTTTATTTGCGACATATAGGTCAGAGAAGAATCCTAGAAGCTACTCCTAGCTTAATACAGGCCTTCTCATACAAGGACATGCCCTACTAAGACCGAAGTCACTACTGACCACTGCCTTAGTTAGAGCTAACACAACACACAAAGTTTGCCTTGCTGGAACAGTCACTAGCTGCCTAACCACTATGCCAGTTAAGGCATTAATGGTCCATTTCAAGATTTAGGACTGAGTAAAAAGGACATAGTGACCACTACCAGGCGCAGAACAGGGACTACAAGACTGAATGATCAAATGCATGAGATGAACAGAGGTGAGTCATTTGACTGTGATACATGTCGAACAAAGGAATCAGTCTCTCATGTGTTATTTAATTGCAGCAAATTCAATACTCATAGAGATCAAATGTTTCACTCACTGGAAGAAATTGGAGTTAAGGAATTGGAGTTAAGGAATTTACACTCAAAGATCTACTCGGACACCAGAATTTGATAAAAAGAAACTATACTTTTAAATTATTTTTACAATTTTTAAAGGATACTAATTTGATTGACAGAATTAGATTTAGTGCCCAAATAGTGCCACGATGTTTCTGCATTAGGAGATTGAACGCTCTTAAAATTTTAATGATGTTAATCAAGAACTTTCAGTTTCTACTGAACTACCTCCTTCTTTCAGAAAACTCTGGAATGTTTATGGAATGTTTATTTGACCTCCAATCTAAGATTACTGGCAATTTTATGGTATTGCTTTTGAAATTTTGAATTTCCAGACTCAGTTGGGAGAACTCTCCGACATAGTGCACGGACCTTTCTTAGAAGAATTTCCGCACGAGAGGGGCGAAAGGCCCCGAGTGATTTCGGGAATAATAGTTTATGTTGAAGAAGAGAGAATAAATATCCTTGAAATCATAAATTTGGTTTATCAATAACAGACTAGAATATATCTTTCTCTTATTTGGAAATTTAAAAACTGAAATTTTACAGTCTTATAAAAAGAAAGTTCAATTTCAATGATTCCAAGGGAAGTAATGCGCTGCCTCTCGACCTTGGGGGGTGGGGGGCGATTAGCAAAGCATTACCTTTAATTCCTCGTAACGCGAACGTCCTTCGATCGTAACGCAAAAAGCGTTACGTCAGCGAGACGGTTTTCACACACCAGATGCAGTGTAATATTTCAATGACGATAGAAGTACCCAAAGTAACAACAGTTACATTTATATTACTTAAAGCGACAAATAAATTTAAGGGTGAGTGTGTGTGGAGGGGGAATTATCTGACTGGAATTAATCAAGAGGTTGTTCTGATCCTTTTTTCGTCTAACGCGGGTCCGGCAAGTGCAGAGCGAGTCCCCTATTAAAAATAAATAAAATAAATACCCCCTCAAGCAGCTGCTTGCCACAGAGGTCTGACAGGAGCCTGTCAGTTTATATGCCAAAGTAGAAGGTCTGAGAGGATGGCAGGACCTCAGCAGAAAAACGACACATACATCCATGCCTTACCCGGGGCTCGAACCTATTAAATGTAAAAAAAAATATATAGAGAATTTCCTATATACAGCATAAACGACACAGAGCTTGTAAAGCAGTAAATCTAGGGACGGCATTAAATCGATTGAAACGATTGGAACAAATCGGGTCCGGTCCGACCTTCAGAGGGGAAGCACTAGGGTTATAACCTCCTAGAAGGGAGGAAAATTTCATTCCAACGAGGAAATTGTTATCTTATTTTGTTAGAACTACAATTTTAATGTTGGCAGCAATGAGTTCAGTGAAATTTTTTTGGCAGTTAAGTTTGTTGTTTGGTTTTAAACCTATGGGCCCTTCATTTGCTAAGGTCATCACTGAGTATATTCAAAACGCATTTTTATCTTGAGCGAGAGGCTCTTTTACCTCAGAGCGATATTTTTTTGTGCACAATGGATTAAATGGCCAGATAGCAAGGAATCCAAGGTGTTAAAATGGTCATATCTTGGGCCCTATTATTTTATGGTAATGTAACATTAATTGCTTCCAGTTAAACATTTAAATATTTAAATTATTTTATAACTTTACGAATAATTATTGTATCTCCTTTTATTCAACGTCTATCCTTTTCGGTGTATCTAGATAGCTCTGCAAAGGTCTGGGCCAACACATCCTATAATAGAAGGCCAGTGGACCAAAATCATGACGTCAGCATAGGTTGTCATATTACATAGCCAATTCTTATAATTTTCATTCTAGTATTACTACTGGAGTATTCGTGTGCTTTATATTAATGCTTTTTTTTATAAATATATTTCAGTTAGGAAAAAATTAATTTGCATTAATTAGCATTATGATATTTGATAATAAATACGAATAATATTCTTTCTAAATAAAATATATTTATGAATATGCATTAGTAGGGAAATTAGCACAAGAGTACATCAGTAATAATAACAAACTAAAATATAAGAATTATCTAGATGTTGTGACTACCTATGCCGACGTCATAGCATGGTCCACTGGTTTTCTGTTAGAGGAGATGTTGACTGGGCCCAAAGAAAGTTCGAGAGGGGGGAAAGGAGGGTTTGCTGATTAAAACTATTAGGATATTGAATGGAAATTAATATTTTTTCAACTTATGCAAACTTTGGAATTAGTAACAATGAAACAAATCTAAGACATCATTTTAAATTCATAAATCTAAACTTAATCTTCATATTGTTTTTCAACTCTTATTAAAGTTCGGTTGGGTTGTTTTACCTCTGAGCGGCACTTTTTTGCACACCATGGGCTAAATGGACAGGTCACATGGACCCCGAAGGCTCAGAGAAGGTTGGGGGAGGGGACCCACTGGAACAGCTGTTGGGAGACAGATGGTAGCCCCCCGTCAAGGCCATCCATCGTGTTCTTTAACGTGCACAGGGTATGGCTCTCCCGCACACGGACGGGGCCACGGCTTAACGTCCCATCCGACGGACGGTGACCTTTCCAAGCCCATCGGTATCCCCTACTGACCGTGGGCAGGGCGGGAAATTTTGCGGAGATAAATCTGAACGCTGACCCAGCTGGGACTCGAACCTGGGAACTACAGATTACGAGCCTGGCGCGCTACCCACTGAGCCACCCCGCCCCCTTATTAAAGTAATACTGGACATACAAATGATTCAAAATGGGGATGCAAGCGAAAAAGAAATAGGTGAAGTGAATGACTATTATTAACATTACTTATTATTTACCTATTAATTGAATGACTTATGATTGATTTGTTCTGAGCCCTGATCATCAGTTAAATTGGCATTAGTACCATCTCTAATGTAAATGACAAAGATCCTAATTCTATAAACGCATAGTAGCGCTTTCAAGACATAACAAATCCATGTGCATTCGAAGGAAATGATAGATTAGTATTGAATCTTTAATTTGAAAGAATCAGAAAATATTTTATCATATATATAAAAGTTCTTAAGAAATTTTAAAGTTGATTTTCTCAAAATATTTTGTTGTTTGTTCTTCATCACTTGTTTTGTAAGCATCCCATAATTTTGTATCAATGGAAACGAAATATTTACTACCACTATATTTGCAATTCGAAATATATATAAATTAGAGTTTTGCTTTAATGTACATAATTAATGACTGCGTCTGGATATACGGCCTGATATATATAAGTTTATTTAAGCTGATGATCCCATCTGGACTGATATATCTGATACAATCTTATCTCTTTAATAGGACCTTTCAGGTCCAAATCAAACCTACTACTTCTACAAGAAGAGTTATATCTGCAGGTGTGCCTAAGGGCTCCCTATTGGGTCCAATACTCTTCTCCCGGGTAAGGCATGGCTGTTTGTGTCGTTTTACTGCTGAGGTCCTGCCATCCTCTCAGACCTTCTACTATGGCATATAAACTGACAGGCTCCTGTCAGACCTCTGTGGCAAGCAGCTGCTTGAGGGGGTATTATTTTTTTTATTTATTTATTACCTTCATTTGATCGTATCCATCTGGCATTATATGCAGATGAACTAGCGTTACTATCTCCCTCTCTCAGTCCTGCTATTGCTGTAAGGAGGCTGCAGCAATGCTTGACTGAGATAGGCTTTTGGTACGACAAATGGAAGATCAAGGTCAACTAGGACAAAAAAGAGGAAAGCTCTGCCATCCTTTTTACCGGCAATCGTCTGACTAATCCTACTCGTGTCCTATCTTTATGATGATCCCATTGACTGGCAAGACTCTGTCAAGTACCTCGGAGTGCTTTTAAACCGAAGACTAAAATGGGACTGCCATATTAAAGAACACGCTGGATGGCTTTGACGGGAGGCTACCATCTGTCTCCCAACAGCTGTTCCAGTCGGTCCCCTCCCCCAACCTTCTCTGAGCCTTCGGGGTCCTTGTGGCCTGGCCATTTAGCCCATGGTATGCAAAAGCTGCCGCTCAGAGGTAAAACAGCCCAAAGCTCACACTTTAGTCACTCTTGTGAAATGTTTCACAAAATGTAGGTTCTACTTTGACAACAAACTGAAATCCAACCTTCCTTTTGGAAGGAGTGGACGGTTTTACTGCTTTCGAAATAAACTCTGTACTTCTTCTCTCGTGTCCTCACTGGGCACACTTTTAGTGTGATTACTTATGTATCTAACTGCGTTTACAGATATTTTTCTCTGATATTTTAAAGTTTTCTATTTTTTTTCTCTGCTTCTGATCTGGCGCTTATCACTTGTTTTTCAGGTGGCTGCAGAGAGCGAGCCGTCCCATGGCCGAGTGGTTAACGCGCTTGGCTACTGATCTAAGGGACCTGGGTTCGAGTCACGGGTAAGGCATGGATGTTCGTGTTGTTTCCTACCGAGGTCCTGCCATCCTCTCAGATCTCCTACTCTGGCATATAAACTGACAGGCTCCTGTCAGACCTCTGTGGCAAGCAGCTGCTTGAGGGGATACTTTTTTTTGCAGAGAGCGAAGCGCGCGATCCTGGTTGGCTGAGGATGTTGCCTACGAGTGCTGCCATCTAGGGACGCTCAAAAAGCGCTCTCTTGCTGATCTTCTTCTTCTTGCACATCCGTCATTTCCTGGTCCTATCTGTAAAGCAGGCCTCGGCCTGCTTATCATCAGGACCACGAGCAAAATTTATCAGAGGTGGCAAAGTATTAAATTTATTTTTTTAGTGGAGGCAAAAGATGTAATAGCAAATTTTTTAAAAAAAAGAGGCCGAGAGGAGAACGGAGGAAGGTAGGTTTAAAAGTGCTCCTGTGTTGGTAGTAGATCATCATTTTCGTGTAAGGAGAGGAGAAAGATCTAATGTATAAAATAATTAAATTTGAGGGAGGGGGGGGGGGTAATATGTTGAGATGTTAATTTAGTATGTGTGTGAACAAAATTTTAGCGCTGCCGAGCCGAGCTAAAGCGGGAGCGAGCGTCCGGATCCAGCCAGAAACGTCTCAGCCAATGAGAATGCAGGAATTTTGGTATTGGCTGAGCGCTGAATCCAAGATGGAGGAAATTTGGAAGCAAGCGAGATCGAAAGAGAAATAGTGAGTATCTAATGTAGAAGCTAAAATTTAAGGAAAATTTTAATCGAGGAGGCCAAAACAGTGTTTATTTAAAGAGGGTTGGGTTGGGTTGTTTTACCTCTGAGCGGCACTTTTTTGCACACCATGGGCTAAATGGCCAGGTCACATGGACCCCGAAGGCTCAGAGAAGGTTGGGGGAGGGGACCCACTGGAACAGCTGTTGGGAGACAGATGGTAGCCTCCCGTCAAGGCCATCCAGCGTGTTCTTTAACGTGCACAGGGTATGGCTCTCCCGCACACGGGGCCACGGCTTAACGTCCCATCCGACGGACGGCGGCCTTTCCAAGCCCATCGGTGTCCCCTACTGACCGTGGGCAGGGTGGGGAATTTTTGCGGAGATAAATCTCAACGCTGACCCAGCTGGGACTCGAACCTGGTATTTAAAGAGGGGGTAGTTTTTAATAACTATATGGAAGTAGTCCCATACTGAAAAGCAATCCGTTTGTGGGCATTTCGCCAAAGCTGATAAGTATAGGTCCTGATAGCGTTTTAGAATAAGGCCAGTGCCCGAAAGTGTTCTAGTGAGAGGGAGGAGGTCAGGGGGGTATCCAAAATGTAGGTGGCTAATTTAGGATTAGCTAAAGATTTGAAGAGGTCGACAATATCCTCGAAAGATTCAAGATATTCAGGGCCGTCTGGTTTGTTTGTAGATTCTGGTGTCCTAGAATGATAAATGATGTAATTTTGAATGTTTTCAATTAGTGACGAGGTACCGCTGTTGTCCGAAGATTTTTGTTTTTTGGATGTGTCATCTTTAGGAGGGGAGTCAGGTGGTGAGGGAGGTTCTTTTCTCTTAGGGAGAGAAGATTCCTCAGAGGGTGGGTTTGAGGGAGAAATTTGGGTGGAAGATTGGGTGAGGGAAGGCAAGTTACTTACTGAGGCAGGATCTGGAATAGCAGGTGTAGAGGTGGTAGTTCTGTTTCTGTGATGATAGGATTTGCAGGGGGATCCAATGTGGCTTCTATGGTATCCAGGGTAGCAGGATGTTTCTTGGCAAATAGCGGACTGTCCTTGATGAGGTGATTTGGCTTCCTGCACCATTTGCAAAGTGGCATTACTCCTGGATAGAGGATAGTTGCGTTGTAGGTGGCAATCGTTAGGAGATTTGGGACCGGCATCTTCATCTCCATTACCACAACTCTGGTTCCTGTTTGGATGGATTCGAATCCCGGAAGGTCGAGGTGTTCTTCAGATATGCTCTTTATCGTGCCAAAAGGTTCCAGGGCTGAGGCAATCTCCTTGTTTGAGACAAAGAAGGGTAGTTTTACGATGGTAATCCGTTTTTCTGGTGTGCCAAGTCGAGTGGCGTTGACTGGATGGCCTTTAAAAAAGTCCTGTGGGTTGCAGGCGAATAAATTAGCGGGTTCTTCGCTGGTAAAAGTCACTATAGTGGTTGATTTGTTGATCTGCGCTATAGCGATCGAGGAGGCTAGGAGCTGGTCGGCCAGTGAAGACACAATATAATCGTAAGATAATCCAATATGACGAATTCTGAAGGTTCTGTTGATCCTTATATCCTTCGTGATATCCATTTTAGCACTACACAATATTACAGTAAAACTAAAAGCAGAGAGAGCTAAAACACGTCCGTCTTTTACGGACCTGCCGATTTACGTGATTGGCTGGAGTGAGTCCCGAATGTGTTGCCATCTAGCGGTGCGCAAAGGGCTCGTTGTAGCAGATCTTACGCTGCGCGTTTCGGAATGAAAGTGCCTTTTTAAACTTTTACAGATAATTAAACAGATAAGAAACAGCGCATGAATGCGTTTTTTCTTAAACTATGTGTTAAGGCACCCCACTTCTGACTCCTTTTACTAATATTGTGACACGAAGGTGGCCAGATCACTAATTTCTAAAAAAAAAATCGTTGCCAGATATTTTTTCTGAATTCTGTAATCAACCAGTGTTCGATATTTTTTTGAGCGACTGTACATTTATTTTGTTTAATTATATAAGCAGCATTTTAAAATATTTAAAAGGAGCAAATACTGCCATTCAGAGGAAATGTCTCTGAAGACATGTATAAGGATCCTGAGGACTAGCAGAAAGTTGGGAAGGGGAGCCACTGGAACAGCTGTTGGGAGACAGATGGTAGCCTCCCGTCAAGGCCATCCAGCGTGTTCTTTAACGTGCACAGGGTATGGCTCTCCCGCACACGGAACCACGTCTTAATGTCCCATCAGATGGACGGCGGCCTTTCCAAGCCCAACGGTGTTCCCTACCCACTTCAGAAGGTATCTATCATCTGTCCCCCAACAGCTGTTCTAGTGAGTCCCCTCCCCCAACATTCTCTGAGCCTTCGGGGTCGTTGTGGTCCTGGCCATTTAGCTCATGGTGTGCAAAAAAGTGCCGCTCACAAGTAAAACAACTCAACCTCAGTCAGTAGGGAATACCGACGGGCTTGGAAAGGCCGACGTCCATCGGATGGGACGTTAAGACGTGGTCCCGTGTGCGGGAGAGCCGTACCCTGTGCACGTTAAAGGACACGCTTGATGGGAGGATATCATCAAGCTGTCATATAGCCCAATACCCAACAGCTGTTCCAGTGGGTCCCCACCTCCAACCTTCTCTGAGCCTTCGGGGTCCACGTGACCTGGCCATTTAGACCATGGTGTGCAAAAAAGTGCCGCTCAGAGGTAAAACAATCCAACCCAATCCCGTAACCCCCGTTCTGTTCTCGGACAGGAAGGGAACAACGATGGACTTGGAAAGGGTGCCGACCATCAGATGGGGGTGTTAAACCGTGGCCCCGTGTACACATTGAAGAACATGCTGGCTTGCCTTGGCGGGTGGCTACCATCTGTCTCCTAACAGTTGTCCAGTTGGTCCCCTCCTCCAACCTTCTCTGAGCCCTCAGGGACGTTAAGCCGTGGCCCCGTGTTCGGGAGAGCCATACCCTGTGCACGTTAAACAACACGCTGGATGGCCTTGACGGGAGGCTACCATCTGTCTCCCAACAGCTGTTCCAGTGGGTTCCCTCCCCCAACCTTCTCTGAGCCTTTGGGGTTCATGTGACCTGGCCATTTAGCCCATGGTATGCAAAAAAAGTGCTCTCAGAGGTAAAACTAACCAACGTTAAAGAACACGCTGGATGGCCTTGACGGGAGGCTACCATCTGTCTCCCAACAGCTGTTCCAGTGGGTCTCCTCCCCCAACCTTCTTTGAGCCTTCGGGGTCCATGTGACCTGGTATTATATCATTGTATAGACATAGACCATTGTATGCCACCTGGACATGTATTCAAAAGAAAATTGTATTCCATTGTATTCAAAAGAAAATAATCGCCGCTCAGAGATGAAACTACTCAAGAGTACCAATTTGTTTTACCTCAGCGGCACTTTTTTGCACACCATGGGCTAAATGGCCAGGTCACATAGACCCCGAAGGCTCAGAGAAGGTTGGGGGAAGGGACCCACTGGAACAGCTGTTGGGAGACAGATGGTAGCCTCCCGTCAAGGCCATCCAGCGTGTTCTTTGTTGGGTTGTTTTACCTTAGCGGCACTTTTTTGCACACCATGGGCTAAATGGCCAGGTCACATGGACCCCGAAGGTTCAGAGAAGGTTAGGGGAGGGGACCCACTGGAACAGCTGTTGGGAGACAGATGGTAGCCTCCCGTCAAGGCCATCCAGCGTGTTCTTTAACGTGCACAGGGTATGGCTCTCCCGCACACGGGGTCACGGCTTATAACGTCCCATCCGACGGACGACGGTCTTTCCAAGCCCATCGGTGTCCCCTACAGACCACGGGCAGGGCGGAGAATTTTGCGGAGATAAATCTCAACGCTGATCCAGCTGGGACTCGAACCTGGAAACTGCAGATTACGAGCCTGGCGCGCTACCGACTGAGCCACCCCCGCCCCAACGATGGCGGGACTTGCCACCATTTTATGATGTAACATAACACAATATTCTAGTGTAAGATTACACCAGAGGAAATGTAATGTTGCACCTGAAATTGGTGTAAGGTTACGCCACATTCTGGTGTAATGGTTATACCAAGGAGTGTCTTAACGAAGAAGAGAGTCAGTTTCCATACGCGTAATGTAAACCTTCGATTGAAGCGCCCTCTAAACATGGTAAATTCATGTATTGCAGAGAAGTCACTTTGCCAGGTAGAAGACCGAGTTCCCCTGCTTTACTTTTTTCACTGCTGAGCAAAGGTTTCTATTGCGTACACCACGTGACTAATTTACTGAAAATTGTTCATTTCCAAAATATTTCTTCTTATGACACCATTATAATTTTCTTTTCCTTTGGAGCGAAAATTACAACAAATAGGTAAAATTATTTTACTTAATGAAATCCTATTTTGTAAAACAGGTAGTAGCTATGCACAAAAAGGAAATTTTAGTATTTTAACCCTTCACGAGCAAAGGAAACATCTTTCCCATTTTAAAATTGGTGATTGTGGTATTTAATTATAACCTTATCTGCATTTTTTATACAGAATGTCAAAATAGAACGTATGCCGAACGCAATTACGTAAACGGGAACGTTTAGAAAACAAAAACAGAACTGTCAGGACGCATAATATATGTACTATGTGCAATGTCCATCTTTGCCTCACTACCAAAAGAAATTGCTTCGCAGAATATCATAATTAGCACATCATTTTGTATAGTAATTTTATTTCATAATTTTGCATTATTTTAGTTAACATTTTGTTCTAATAAACCAATAAATAAAAAGCGCGCCAGGCTCGTAATCTGTAGTTCCCAGGTTCAAGTCCCAGCTGGGTCAGCGTTGAGATTTATCTCCGCAAAATTCCCCGCCCTGCCCAGGGTCAATAGGGGACACCGATGGGCTTGGAAAGACCGCCGTCCGTCGGATGGGACGTTAAGCCGTGGCCCCGTGTGCGGGAGAGTTATACCCTGTGCACGTTAAAGAACACGCTGGATGGCCTTGATGGGAGGCTACCATCTGTCTCCCAACAGCTGTTCCAGTGGGTCCCCTCCTCCAACATTCTCTGAGCCTTCGGGGTCCATGTGACCTGGCCATTTAGCCCATTGTGTGCAAAAAAGTACCTCTCAGAGGTAAAACAACACAACGTTAAAGAACAAGCTGGATGGCCTTGACGGGAGGCTACCATATGTCTCCCAACAGCTATTCCAGTGGGTCCCCTCCCCCAACTTTCTCTGAGCCTTCGGGGTCCTTGTGACCTGGCCATTTAGCCCATGGTGTGCAAAAATGTGCCGCTCAGAGGTAAAACAACCCAACCCATAACCGTGATATTCTTCTCCCTTACGAACTGGCAACTCTGAATTCCTACTGTATCAACCAATGGAACTCGGTTACACTTCACGCGTGCACTCTGGTTATCAACAACAATCACGTGCCAAAGCTTTCAGAGCGCGCGATGTCTGATGTGAGGCCAGTTAACCTTCTGTAATGTGGCAACAGTCGTGTAACGGAATTTTGCACGAAGAAAGGTAAAATATGACTTCTACGGCCGAAGTTGATGGGAAAGATAATGCTTAGTTGGCCTAGCTACCAACAGCGGTCACGGTTTGCTATATCAGATTACTGTACTTGTTGTAGAACTTCCTGTTTTTAACCCTTTCACGCCTAAGGGAAACATCTTTCCCATTTTAAAATTGGTGATTGTCGTATTTAATTATAACCTTATCTGCATTTTTTATACAGAATGTCAAAATAGAACGTATGCCGAACGCAATTACGTAAACGGGAACGTTTAGAAAACAAAAACAGAACTGTCAGGACGCATAATATATGTACTATGTGCAATGTCCATCTTTGCCTCACTACCAAAAGAAATTGCTTCGCAGAATATCATAATTAGCACATCATTTTGTATAGTAATTTTATTTCATAATTTTGCATTATTTTAGTTAACATTTTGTTCTAATAAACCAATAAATAAAAGACATTGCATAATAAGCCTAACTATAATTTGTGTTACCTTTATAGTCCATTGGGAAAAATATTTCCCATAAAATTCCAAAAAAACTTCACATTGTTATGAATTTTTCTTATGATTTTTATTTATTTTACGTCTAAACAAACTAAAATAAACAGTTACATACTAATATTTACTCTTAGGAACCTTATGGTCCTGAAAGGGTTAAACACAAAGAAATTTTTTTCATTACCGATTGCGAATTTAATTTTTAAGAAAATGTTTCCCAAGATCAAGTTCTATGGCCATATGATCTGTTCTTTTTTCCCTACATCCGTTCTGTTAAGGTCGCTATAAGAATAAAATTCATCAATGAATATAAATATTTGAAAGATAGTTTTTCAATAATTCAAAATGTTGAGATAGGATATAAAGCAAATAAAACATGTAATCAAAGGATCATAATTCTGAATCTCGTGTAATTCAAATGTGTTTCCTTCCGTTTTATTTATAGCGATAAGAAATTGTTAATTGAATTATTGCTTTCCAAAATAACAAAAGTACGGATGCGCCATTAATATCTAGAATGTATCCAATGGGTACTTTATATACAAAATCTATACTGATAGTGAAGATGTCGGTTATATCCAGCGTACGGATATTTTCACAATATCGATATCCTAAAAAGTAGTGTCCAAGGGAGATGAGAGCCAGCTTCTATATGCGTAATGTAAACTTTTCGATTGCAGCATCTTCTAAATATGATAAATTCGTGTATTGCAGTGAAGCCCCCTAGCCAGGGTTGGGTTGTTTTACCTCTGAGCGGCACTTTTTTTTGCACACCATGGACTAAATGGCCAGGTCACATGGACCCCCAAAGGCTCAGAGAAGGTTGGGGGAGGGGACCCACTGGAACAGCTGTTGGGAGATATATGGTAACCTCCCGTCAAGGCCATCCAGCTTGTTCTTTAACGTTGTGTTGTTTTACCTCTGAGCGGCACTTTTTTGCACACAATGGGCTAAATGGCCAGGTCACATGGACCCTGAAGGCTCAGAGAATGTTGGGGGAGGGGACACACTGGAACAGCTGTTGGGAGACAGATGGTAGCCTCCCGTCAAGGCCATCCAGCGTGTTCTTTAACGTGCACAGGGTATGGCTCTCCCGCACATGGGACCATAGCTTAACGTCCCATCCGACGGGCGGCGGCCTTTCCAAGTCCATCGGTGTCCCCTACTGACAGTGGGCAGGGTGGGGAATTTTGCGGAGATAAATCTCAACGCTGACCCAGCTGGGACTCGAACCTGGGAACTACAGATTACGAGCCTGGCGCGCTACCGACTGAGCCCCCCCCCCCCCCCCCCCGGAGCCAGGTAGAGGAGAGAGTTCCTATACGTTATTTTTTCACTGCCGAGTAAGGATTTCTATTGCTTACACCACATAACTAATTTTACGTACACTTTGCGAAAAAAAATTTCATTTCCAAAATATATCCTTCTATGAGAGATATTATAATTTTCGATTCGTTCGGAGAGACAATAAAAAATATAATTAAAATCATTTTTCTTAATAAAAATGCTACTTTGTAAAACAGGTAGCAGCTATGTTAAGAGTTCTTGTTAAAATATTAAATTTTTCTTGTTGTTCAACAAGAAAAATTTAATATTTTAAACACTCTACAATATTTAGTATATTATAATGAATTAAGATTTATGTGATTATAACAGTATTAGATTATAAACAGCATGATAAGTTTTTTTATACAGTTGTAAGTTTATTCAACTATAGATATATTCAAAAATAATCATATCCAGTTCCTTACTTCTATAAACTGTCAACAGATGGCAACAGGCACTTCTTCTATCAACCATAAAAAAAGAACTTTACTATCAGAACAAAGTGCAAACACCTATATACATTGAAATCCTCCAGGGAACAAAACTGCAACATGAATTGACTTGAATGTTCGCAACACGATTAAATGTATTAATTTGCATATTATATTAATCGCAACACGATTAAATGTATTAATTTGCATAATTTTAAAAATTCTGTAAAAGTTCTAAAAAAAAACAACCAGACTCCAAGTCTGGTTGTGTTTTTATATATTTGACTGGATTGTTTCTACATATCTGAAAGCATAAAAATATTTAAGGCGAAAAAACTTCTTAAAATGTAAATATAAAAACATAACACCTGAATAATATATAAAAAGGGGGGAAATATCTGAAAGCATAAAAATGCTTAAGGCGAAAACAATAACACACAAGTGTAATATATGAAGGTATAAAACGTAAATATAAAAATTTAATACCTGAATAATATATGAAAAGGGGAGAAATATCTGAAAGCATAAAAATGCTTAAGGCGAAAAAAACTTAAATCGTAAATATAAAAATTTAACACCTGAATAATATATGAAAAGGGGAGAAATATCTGAAAACTTAAAAATGCTTAATGCGAAAAAACTTCTTAAAACGGAAATATAAAAACTTAATACCTGAATAATGCATGAAAAGGGGGGTTCATATCTGAAAGCATAAAAATTCTTAAAGCGAAAACATTTAATAACACACAAGTATAATATATGAAAGAATAAAACGTAAATACAAAAACTTAATACCTAAAAAATATATGAAAAGTGGGGAAATATATGAAAGCATAAATATGCTTAAGGCGAAAAAACTTCTTAAAAGGTAAATATAAAAATTTAATACCTGAATAATGCAGGAAAATGGGGGTTCATATCTGAAAGCATAAAAATGCTTAAAGCGAAAACACTTAATAACACACAAGTATAATATATGAAAGTATAAAACGTAAATATAAAAACTTAATACCTAAATAATATATGAAAAATGGGGAAATATCTGAAAGCATAAAAGTGTTTAAGGCGAAAAAACTTCCTAAAATGTAAATATAAAAATTAACACCTGAATAATATATGAAAAGGGGGGAAATATCTGAAAGCATAAAAATGCTTAAGGCGAAAAAACGTCTTAAAAAGTAAATATAAAAACTTAACACCTGAATAATACATGAAAAGGGGGGTAAATACCTCAAAGCATAAAAAATGCTTAAGGCGAAAACACACAAGTATAACACACAAGTATAATATAATTAATAATACACAAGTATAATATATGAAAGTATAAAACGTAAATATAAAGCTATAAAAATATATAACACACAAGTATAATATATGAAAGTATAAAACGTAAATATAAAAACTTAATACCTGAATAATATATGAAAAGGGGGGAAATATCTGAAAGCATAAAAATACTCAATGCGAAAAATCTTCTTAAAAAGTAAATATAGAAACAATACCTGAATAATATATGAAAAGGGGGGAAATATCTCAAAGCATAAAAATGCTTAAGGCGAAAAAACTTCCTAAAATGTAAATATAAAAACTTATTACCTGAATAATACATGAAAAGGTGGGTTAATATCTCAAAGCATAAAAATACTTAAGGCGAAAACACTTAATAACACACAAGTATAATATATGAAAGTATAAAACGTAAATATAAAAACTTAATACCTGAATAATATATAAAAAGGGGGGAAATATCTGAAAGCATAAAAATGCTTAAAGGGAAAAAACTTATTAAAACGTAAATATAAAAACTTAACACCTGAATAATACATGAAAAGGGGGGAAATATCTGAATGCATAAAAATGCTTAAGGCGAAAAACTCCTTAAAACGTAAATATAAAAACTTAACACCTGAATAATACATGAAAAGGGGGGAAATATCTGAATGCATAAAAATGCTTAAGGCGAAAAACTCCTTAAAACGTAAATATAAAAACTTAACACCTGAATAATACATGAAAAGGGGGGTTAATATCTGAAAGCATAAAAATGCTTAAGGCGAAAACACTTAATAACAATCAAGTATAATATATGAAATTATAAAACGTAAATATCAAAACTTAATACCTGAATAATATATGAAAAGGGGGGATATATCTGAAAGCATAAAAATGCTTAAGGCGAAAATCTTCTTAAAACGTAAATATAAAAACTTAATACCTCAATAATATATGAAAAGGGGGGAAATATCTGAAAGCATAAAAATGCTTAAGGCGAAAAAACTTAATAACACACAAGTATAATATATGAAAGTATAAAAAGTAAATATAAAAACTTAATACCTAAATAATATATGAAAAGTGGGGAAATATCTGAAAGCATAAAAATGTTTAAGGCGAAAAAACTTCCTAAAATGTAAATATAAAAAATTAACACCTGAATAATATATGAAAAGGGGGGAAATATCTGAAAGCATAAAAATGCTTAAGGCGAAAACACTTAATAACACACAAGTATAATATATGAAAGTATAAAACGTAAATATAAAAACTTAATGCCTAAATAATATATGAAAAGTGGGGAAATATCTGAAAGCATAAAAATGTTTAAGGCGAAAAAACTTCCTAAAATGTAAATATAAAAAATTAACACCTGAATAATATATGAAAAGGGGGGAAATATCTGAAAGCATAAAAATGCTTAAGGCGAAAACACTTAATAACACACAAGTATAATATATGAAAGTATAAAACGTAAATATAAAAACTTAATACCTAAATAATATATGAAAAGTGGGGAAATATCTGAAAGCATAAAAATGTTTAAGGCGAAAAAACTTCCTAAAATGTAAATATAAAAAATTAACACCTGAATAATATATGAAAAGAGGGGAAATTTCTGAAAGCATAAAAATGCTTAAGGCGAAAACACTTAATAACACACAAGTATAATATATGAAAGTATAAAACGTAAATATAAAAACTTAATACCTGAATAATACATGAAAAGGGGGAAATATCTGAAAGCATAAAAATGCTTAAGGCGAAAAAACTTCTAAAATCGTAAATATAAAAACTTAACACCTGAATAATTGATGAAAAGGGAGGTTAATATCTGAAAGCATAAAAATGCTTAAGGCGAAAAAATTTAATAACACACAAGTATAATATATGAAAGTATAAAAACTAAATATAAAAACTTAATACCTGAATAATACATGAAAAGGGAGGAAATATCTGAAAGCATAAAAATGCTTAAGGCGGAAAAACTTCTTAACACGTAAATATAAAAACTTAACACCTGAATAATACATGAAAAAGGGGGTTAATATCTGAAAGCATAAAAATGCTTAAGGCGAAAACACTTAATAACACACAAGTATAATATATGAAAGTATAAAAAGTAAATATAAAAACTAAATACCTAAATAATATATGAAAAGTGGGGAAATATCTGAAAGCATAAAAATGTTTAAGGCGAAAAACCTTCCTAAAATGTAAATATAAAAAATTAACACCTGAATAATATATGAAAAGAGGGGAAATATCTGAAAGCATAAAAATGCTTAAGGCGAAAACACTTAATAACACACAAATATAATATATGAAAGTATAAAACGTAAATATAAAAACTTAATACCTGAATAATACATGAAAAGGGGGAAATATCTGAAAGCATAAAAATGCTTAAGGCGAAAAAACTTCTAAAATCGTAAATATAAAAACTTAACACCTGAATAATTGATGAAAAGGGAGGTTAATATCTGAAAGCATAAAAATGCTTAAGGCGAAAAAATTTAATAACACACAAGTATAATATATGAAAGTATAAAAACTAAATATAAAAACTTAATACCTGAATAATACATGAAAAGGGAGGAAATATCTGAAAGCATAAAAATGCTTAAGGCGGAAAAACTTCTTAACACGTAAATATAAAAACTTAACACCTGAATAATACATGAAAAAGGGGGTTAATATCTGAAAGCATAAAAATGCTTAAGGCGAAAAAACTTAATATTACAAGTATAATATATGAAAGTATAAAAAGTAAATATAAAAACTTAATACCTAAATAATACATGAAAACGGAGGATATATCTGAAAGCGTAAAAATGCTTAAGGCGAAAAAACTTCTTAACACGTAAATATAAAAACTTAACACCTGAATAATACATGAAAAAAGGGGTTAATATCTGAAAGCATAAAAATGCTTAAGGCGAAAAAACTTAATAACACACAAGTACAATATATGAAATTATAAAACGTAAATATCAAAACTTAATACCTGAATAATATATGAAAAGGGGGGAAATATCTGAAAGCATAAAAATGCTTAAGGCGAAAAAACTTCCTAAAATGTAAATATAAAAAATTAACACCTGAATAATATATGAAAAGGGGGGAAATATCTGAAAGCATAAAAATGCTTAAGGCGAAAAAAATTCTTAAAATGTAAATATAAAAACTTAACACCTGAATAATATATGAAAAGGGGGGAAATATCTGAAAGCATAAAAATGTTTAAGGCGAAAAAACTTCCTAAAATGTAAATATAAAAACTTAACACCTGAATAATATATGAAAAGGGGGGAAATATCTGAAAGCATAAAAATGCTTAAGGCGAAAACACTTAATAACACACAAGTATAATATATGAAAGTATAAAACGTAAATATAAAAACTTAATACCTGAATAATACATGAAAAGGGGGGATATATCTGAAAGCATAAAAATGCTTAAGGCGAAAACACTTAATAACGCACAAGTATAATATATGAAAGTATAAAACGTAAATATAAAAATTTAATACCTGAATAATATATGAAAAGGGGAGAAATATCTGAAAGCATAAAAATGCTTAAGGCGAAAAAACTTCTTAACACGTAAATATAAAAACTTAAGACCTGAATAATACATGAAAAGTGGGGAAATATCTGAAAGCATAAAAATGCTTAAGGCGAAAAAACTTAATAACACACAAGTATAATATATGAAAGTATAAAACGTAAATATAAAAACTTAATGCCTAAATAATATATGAAAAGTGGGGAAATATCTGAAAGCATAAAAATGTTTAAGGCGAAAAAACTTCCTAAAATGTATACATAAAAAAATTAACACCTGAATAATATATGAAAAGGGGGGAAATATCTGAAAGCATAAAAATGCTTAAGGCGAAAAAACTTCTTAAAATGTAAATATAAAAACTTAACACCTGAATAATATATGAAAAGGGGGGAAATATCTGAAAGCATAAAACATCTTAATACACAAGTATAAAAATGTAAATATATAAAAACAATTCTTAAGGCGAAAAATTTCTTAAAGTAATATGTGAAACGCCATGGGCCGTTCTTTTTGCTCTATCTGTAAACAATTATAAAGCAGTTTATTGAACCTTCTGGAAGAAGATCTGTACATGCTAAAATTAGTAATTTTGAATACAATGCATGGTTCAACTTATTCGATGCATCTGTTGGAATCGTCTTCCAAAGTATAACCTTCATGATAAAAGCATTGTAAAACAATATTGTTCTCTGTAATCACTCAGGCTCGTAATCTGTAGTTCGCAGGTTCGAGTCCCAGCTGGGTCAGCGTTGAGATTTATCTCCGCAAAATTCCCCGCCCTGTCCACGATCACTAGGGGACACCGATGGGCTTCGAAAGGCCGCCGTCCGTCGGATGGGACGTTAAGACGTGGCACCGTGTGCGGGAGAGACATACCCTGTGCACGTTAAACAACACTCTGGATGGCCTTGACGGGCGGCTACCATCTGTCTCCCAACAGCTGTTCCAGTGGGTCCCCTCCCCCAACCTTCTCTGAGCCTTCGGGGTCCATGTGACCTGGCCACTTAGCCCATGGTGTGCAAAAAAGTGCCACTCAGAGGTAAAACAACACAACGTTGAAGAACACGCTGGATGGCCTTGACGGGAGGCTACAATATGTCTCCCAACAGCTGTTCCAGTGGGTCCCCTCCCCCAACCTTCTCTGAGCCTTCGGGGTCCATGTGACCTGGCCATTTAGCCCATGGTGTGCAAAAAAGTGCCACTCAGAGGTAAAACAACACAACGTTGAAGAACACGCTGGATGGCCTTGACGGGAGGCTACAATATGTCTCCCAACAGCTGTTCCAGTGGGTCCCCTCCCCCAACCTTCTCTGAGCCTTCGGGGTCCATGTGACCTGGCCATTTAGCCCATTGTGTGCAAAAAAGTGCCACTCAGAGGTAAAACAACACAACGTTGAAGAACACGCTGGATGGCCTTGACGGGAGGCTACAATATGTCTCCCAACAGCTGTTCCAGTGGGTCCCCTCCCCCAACCTTCTCTGAGCCTTCGGGGTCCATGTGACCTGGCCATTTAGCCCATGGTGTGCAAAAAAGTGCCACTCAGAGGTAAAACAACACAACGTTGAAGAACACGCTGGATGGCCTTGACGGGAGGCTACAATATGTCTCCCAACAGCTGTTCCAGTGGGTCCCCTCCCCCAACCTTCTCTGAGCCTTCGGGGTCCATGTGACCTGGCCATTTAGCCCATTGTGTGCAAAAAAGTGCCGCTCAGAGGTAAAACAACCCAACGTTAAAGAACACGCTGGATGGCCTTGATGGGAGGCTACCATCTGTCTCCCAACAGCTGTTCCAGTGGGTCCCCTCCCCCAACTTTCTCTGAACCTTCGGGGTCCATATGACCTGGCCATTTAGCTCATGGTGTGCAAAAACAGTACCGCTCAGAGGTAAAACAATCCAACCCAAAAATGGCTTCATTCCATGGCAGTCATTTATAGAACACTCCATGAATTGTTGGTAGTTTGCCAAAAGAAGCCACCTGTTACGGAGGAAATGGTTTCGCTCAAGATATCGTCCAACTTGCTTCCTCAGAGTAAATCAAATGTTTAATTATATATGATAGATATCTTATTACAGTCCTATCATTTTGATTAGCATGTAACATTTTAATTTAGGGTTCGTAGTTGCCAAATTCACTGTTTATGTTGATCAACATTTTTTTCTGTTGTTCTGTCAATACAAAAATAGGAAACTGCTATTGGAAAGTAAAGGTAAGACAGATTACATTTTTATTCTCAACATTTAATGTGTAATCAACTAGAACAGGGGTTCTCAACGTGCGGTATGCAGTGAGAGGACAAAAATCGCTAGATATAAGTTAGTTATACATATATATTTTTCATTTTATTCCCATTGTTATCCTATACTTATAGTTTTATCTATCAATACAAGGGGTACGCCAGTTACATACACATTTCCAGGGAGTACGTGAAGCATAAAAGGTTGAGAACCACTGATATATGTTTTATTTTATTCCCATTGTTATGCTATAACTATAGATTTATCTATCTATACAAGGGGTACGCCAGTTAAATACACATTTCCAGAGGGTACGTGAAGCATAAAAGGTTCAGAACCAATGATATATGTTTTATTTTATTCCCATTGTTATACTATAACTATAGTTTTATCTATCCATACAAGGGGTACGCCAGTTACATACACATTCCCAGGGGGTACGTGAAGCATAAAAGGTTGAGAACCAATGATATATGTTTTATTTTATTCCCATTGTTATACTATAACTCTAGATTTATCTATCTATACAAGGGGTACGCCAGTACATACACATTTTCAAGGGGTACGTGAAGCATAAAAGGTTGAGAACCAATGATATATGTTTTATTTTATTCCCATTGTTATACTATAACTATAGTCTTATCTATCTATACAAGGGGTACGCCAGTTACATACACATTTCCAGGGGGTACGTGAAGCATAAAAGTTTGAGAACCAATGATACATATTTTATTTTATTCCCATTGTTATACTATAACTATAGTTTTATCTATCTATACAAGGGGTACGCAAGTTACATACACATTTCCAGGGGGTACGTGAAGCATAAAATGTTGAAAACCAATGATATATGTTTTATTTTATTCCCATTGTTATACTAAAATTATAGTTTTACCTATCTATACAAGGGGTACGCCAGTTACATACACATTTCCAGGGGGTACGTGAAGCATAAAAGGTTGAGAACAACGGATATATATGTTTTATTTTATTCCAATTGTTATGCTATAAGTATATATTTATCTATCTATACAAGGGGTACGCCAGTACATACACATTTCCAGGGGGTACGTGAAGCATAAAAGGTTGAGAACCACTGATATATATGTTTTATTTTATTCCCATTGTTATGCTATACTATAGATTTATCTATCTATACAAGGGGTACGCCAGTTGCATACACATTTCCAGGGGGTACGTGAAGCATAAAAGGTTGAGAACCAATGATATATGTTTTATTTTATTCCCATTGTTGTACTTTAACTATAGTTTTATCTATCTATACAAGGGGTACGCCAGTTACATACACATTTCCAGGGAGTACGTGAAGCATAAAAGGTTGAGAACCACTGATATATGTTTTATTTTATTCCCATTGTTATGCTATAACTATAGATTTATCTATCTATACAAGGGGTACGCCAGTTAAATACACATTTCCAGAGGGTACGTGAAGCATAAAAGGTTCAGAACCAATGATATATGTTTTATTTTATTCCCATTGTTATACTATAACTATAGTTTTATCTATCCATACAAGGGGTACGCCAGTTACATACACATTCCCAGGGGGGTACGTGAAGCATAAAAGGTTGAGAACCAATGATATATGTTTTATTTTATTCCCATTGTTATGCTATAACTCTAGATTTATCTATCTATACAAGGGGTACGCCAGTACATACACATTTTCAAGGGGTACGTGAAGCATAAAAGGTTGAGAACCAATGATATATGTTTTATTTTATTCCCATTGTTATACTATAACTATAGTCTTATCTATCTATACAAGGGGTACGCCAGTTACATACACATTTCCAGGGGGTACGTGAAGCATAAAAGTTTGAGAACCAATGATACATATTTTATTTTATTCCCATTGTTATACTATAACTATAGTTTTATCTATCTATACAAGGGGTACGCAAGTTACATACACATTTCCAGGGGGTACGTGAAGCATAAAATGTTGAAAACCAATGATATATGTTTTATTTTATTCCCATTGTTATACTAAAATTATAGTTTTACCTATCTATACAAGGGGTACGCCAGTTACATACACATTTCCAGGGGGTACGTGAAGCATAAAAGGTTGAGAACAACGGATATATATGTTTTATTTTATTCCAATTGTTATGCTATAAGTATATATTTATCTATCTATACAAGGGGTACGCCAGTACATACACATTTCCAGGGGGTACGTGAAGCATAAAAGGTTGAGAACCACTGATATATATGTTTTATTTTATTCCCATTGTTATGCTATACTATAGATTTATCTATCTATACAAGGGGTACGCCAGTTGCATACACATTTCCAGGGGGTACGTGAATCATAAAAGGTTCAGAATCACTGATATATATGTTTTATTTTATTCCAATTGTTATACTATAACTATAGTTTTATCTATCTATGCAAGGGGTACGCCAGTTATATACACATTTCCAGGGGGTACATGAAGCATAAAAGTTTGAGAACCACTGATATATATGTTTTATTTTATTCCAATCGGAAATCTGGAATTGGAATTGGAAGTGCGTACGCCAGTTACATACACATTTCCAGGGGGTACGTGAAGCATAAAAGGTTGAGAACAACGGATATATATGTTTTATTTTATTCCAATTGTTATACTATAACTATAGTTTTATCTATCTATACAAGGGTTACGCCAATTACATACACATTCCCAATGGGTACGTGAAGCATAAAAGGTTGAGAACCACTGATATATGTTTTATTTTATTCCCTTTGTTATACTATAACTGTAGTTTTATATATCTATGCAAGGGGTACGCCAGTTACATACACATTTCCAGGGGGTACGTGAAGAATAAAAGGTTGAGAACCACTGATATATGTTTTATTTTATTCCCATTGTTATACTATAACTATAGTTTTATCTATCTACATAAGGGGTACGCCAGTTACATACACATTTCAAGGGGGTACGTGAAGCATAAAAGGTTGAGAATCACTCATATATGTTTTATTTTATTCCCATTGTTATACTATAACTATAGTTTTATCTATCTATACAAGGGGTACGCCAGTTACATACACATTCCCAGGGGGTACGTGAAGCATAGAAGGTTGAGAACCACTGATATATGTTTTATTTTATTCCCATTGTTATACTATAACAATAGTTTTATCTATCTATACAAGGGGTACGCCAGTTACATACACATTTCCAGGGGATACGTGAAGCATAAAAGGTTGAGAACCACTGATATATGTTTTATTTTATTCCCATTGTTATACTATAACAATAGTTTTATCTATCTATACAAGGGGTACGCCAGTTACATACACATTTCCAGGGGATACGTGAAGCATAAAAGGATGAGAACCACTGATATATGTTTTATTTTATTCCCATTGTTATACTATAACTATAGTTTTATCTAAATATACAAGGGGTACGCCAGTTACATACACATTTCCAGGGGGTACGTGAAGCATAGAAGGTTGAGAACCACTGATATATGTTTTATTTTATTCCCATTGTTATACTATAACTATAGTTTTATCTATCTACATAAGGGGTACGCCAGTTACATACACATTTCAAGGGGGTACGTGAAGCATAAAAGGTTGAGAATACCTCATATATGTTTTATTTTATTCCCATTGTTATACTATAACTATAGTTTTATCTATCTATACAAGGGGTACGCCAGTTACATACACATTCCCAGGGGGTACGTGAAGCATAGAAGGTTGAGAACCACTGATATATGTTTTATTTTATTCCCATTGTTATACTATAACTATAGTTTTATCTAAATATACAAGGGGTACGCCAGTTACATACACATTTCCAGGGGATACGTGAAGCATAGAAGGTTGAGAACCACTGATATATGTTTTATTTTATTCCCATTGTTATACTATAACAATAGTTTTATCTATCTACATAAGGGGTACGCCAGTTACATACACATTTCAAGGGGGTACGTGAAGCATAAAAGGTTGAGAATCCCTCATATATGTTTTATTTTATTCCCATTGTTATACTATAACTATAGTTTTATCTATCTATACAAGGGGTACGCCAGTTACATACACATTTCCAGCAGGTACGTGAAGCATAGAAGGTTGAGAACCACTGATATATGTTTTATTTTATTCCCATTGTTATACTATAACAATAGTTTTATCTATCTACATAAGGGGTACGCCAGTTACATACACATTTCAAGGGGGTACGTGAAGCATAAAAGGTTGAGAATCACTCATATATGTTTTATTTTATTCCCATTGTTATACTATAACTATAGTTTTATCTATCTACATAAGGGGTACGCCAGTTACATACACATTTCAAGGGGGTACGTGAAGCATAAAAGGTTGAGAATCACTCATATATGTTTTATTTTATTCCCAT
This sequence comes from Ryuthela nishihirai, assembly GCA_038380435.1. NCBI lineage: Eukaryota > Metazoa > Arthropoda > Arachnida > Araneae > Heptathelidae > Ryuthela > Ryuthela nishihirai. The sequence continues at coordinate 15,529,097 of JAWZYU010000008.1, forward strand.
TGTTATACTATAACTATAGTTTTATCTATCTATACAAGGGGTACGCCAGTTACATACACATTTCCAGGGGGTACGTGAAGCATAAAAGTTTGAGAACCACTGATATATAGTTTATTTTTATTCCCATTGTTATACTATAACTATAGTTTTATCTATCTATACAAGGGTTACGCCAATTACATACACATTTCCGATGGGTACGTGAAGCATGAAAGGTTGAGAACCACTGATATATGTTTTATTTTATTCCCATTATTATACTATAACTATAGTTTTATCTAAATATACAAGGGGTACGCCAGTTACATACACATTTCCAGGGGGTACGTGAAGTATAGAAGGTTGAGAACCACTGATATATGTTTTATTTTATTCCCATTGTTATACTATAACTATAGTTGTATCTATCTATACAAGGTGTAGGCCAGTTACATACACATTTCCAGGGGGTACGTGAAGCATAAAAGTTTGAGAACCACTGATATATAGTTTATTTTTATTCCCATTGTTATACTATAATTATAGTTTTATCTATCTATACAAGGGTTACGCCAATTACATACACATTTCCGATGGGTACGTGAAGCATGAAAGGTTGAGAACCACTGATATATGTTTTATTTTATTCCCTTTGTTACACTATAACTATAGTTTTATATATCTATACAAGGGGTACGCCAGTTACATACACATTTCAAGGGGGTACGTGAAGCATAAAAGGTTGAGAATCACTCATATATGTTTTATTTTATTACCATTGTTATACTATAACTATAGTTTTATATATCTATGCAAGGGGTACGCCAGTTACATACACATTTCCAGGGAGTACGTGAAGCATAAAAGGTTGAGAACTACTGATATATGTTTTATTTTATTACCATTGTTATACTATAACTATAGTTTTATCTATCTATACAAGGGGTATGCCAGTTATATATACACATTTCCAGGAGGTACGTGAACCATAAAAGGTTGAGAATCACTCATATATGTTTTATTTTATTACCATTGTTTTACTATAACTATAGTTTTATCTATCTATACAAGGGGTACGCCAGTTATATACACATTTCCAGGAGGTACGTGAACCATAAAAGGTTGAGAATCACTCATATATGTTTTATTTTATTACCATTGTTATACTATAACTATAGTTTTATCTATCTATGCAAGGGGTACGCCAGTTACATACACATTTCCAGGGGGTACGTGAAGAATAAAAGGTTGAGAACCACTGATATATGTTTTATTTTATTGCCATTGTTATAATATAACTATAGGTTTATCTATCAATAGAAGGGGTTCGCCAGTTACATGCACATTTCCAGGGGGTACGTGAAGCATAAAAGGTTGAGAACTACTGATATATGTTTTATTTTATTCCCATTGTTATACTATAACTATAGTTTTATCCATCTATAGAAGGGGTACGCCAGTTACATACACATTTCCAGGGGGTACGTGAAGCATAAAAGGTTGAGAACCACTGATATATATGTTTTATTTTATTCCCATTGTTATACTATAACTATAGTTTTATCTATCTATACAAGGGGTACGCCAGTTACATACACATTACCAGGGGGTACGTGAAGCATAAAAGGTTGAGAACCACTGATATATGTTTTATTTTATTCCCATTGTTATACTATAACTATAGTTTTATCTATCTATACAAGGGGTACGCCAGTTACATACACATTTCCAGGGGGTACGTAAAGCATTAAAGGTTGAGAACCACTGATATATGTTTTATTTTATTACCATTGTTATACTATAACTATAGTTTTATCTATCTATACAAGTGGTACGCCAGTTAAATACACGTGAAGCATAAAAGGGTGAAAAGCACTGAACTAGATGTTGAATTTACGACGGAATTTCGAAACATTAACTCAACTCATTGATAAAAATATGCAGTTTGAAAATGCAATCATATGATCCCTTATAATTTTAGTGTTAAGCGTTTAGAATTCACGTAATAATATTAAAAAAATTAACATTAAAATAAATTTAAAAATGAAAAGAATAAAATATTCTTCACAGTGGCCCAAAAGAGAAAATGAAAATTGACTTACAATGATAAAAAAAAAATAAAAAAAATTATAACTTTCAATTACCAAAAAATAATTTGAAGTGTTTTATTTCTGAAAGGATTGTAAAACGACCTGCCCTCGCTCTATAGACGACAGAGATGTGCTTACAAAGGCCGCCGTCCGTCATATGGAATGTAAAACCGTAGTGCCGTGCTAAAAGACATACCTTGTGATGTTAAATAACTGTAGATGGTCTTGACGGAGGTTACCATTTGCCCCCTACCAGCTCTTCGGTCGGTCCCCATCCTCACCTTTCTCTGAGCCTTCTTGGTCCTTGTGGGTTGGGTTTTGTTGTTTTACCTCTGAGCGGCACTTTTTTGCACACCGTGGGCTAAATGGCCAGGTCACATGGACCCCGAAGGCTCAGAGAAGGTTGGGGGAGGGGACCCACTGAAACAGCTTTTGGGAGACAGATGGTAGCCTCCCGTCAAGGCCATCCAGCGTGTTCTTTAACGTTGTGTTGTTTTACCTCTGAGCGGCACTTTTTTGCACACCGTGGGATAAATGGCCAGGTCATATGGACCCCGAAGAGAAGGTTGGGGGAGGCGACCCACTGGAACAGCTGTTGGGATACAGATGGTAGCCTCCCGTCAAGGCCATCCAGCGTGTTCTTTAACGTGCACAGGGTATGGCTCTCCCACACACGGTGCCACAGCTTAACGTCCCATCTGACAGACGGCGGCCTTTCCATGCCCATCGGTGTCCCCTACTGACCGTGGGCAGGGGGGGGGGGAATTTTGCGGAGATAAATCTCAACGCTGACCCAGCTGGGACTCGAACCTGGGAACTACAGATTACGAGCCTGGCGCGCTACCGACTGAGCCACCCCCGCCCCAATATCAAAGCTAAAAACAATATAAAGAGAGGTGAAAAAATCCGAACTAAAAAGGACAGTTCTTAAAGAAAAACACTTTTGGCTGCTCTAAATACATAGATTTCAAAATCGTTTAAGTGCTAATTTGTTCAAAATAAGCCGTCCCTTGGCCGAGTGGTTAGCGCGCTTGGCTACTGATCTAAGGGACCTAGGTTTGAACCCCGGATAAGACATGGACGTTTGTTTTGTTTTTCTGCTGAGGTCCTGCCATCCTCTCAGACCTTCTACTCTGGCATATAAACTGACAGGCTCCTGTCAGACCTCTGTGGCAAGCAGCTGCTTGAGGGGGTATTTTTTTATAATATTGTTGCGGATCACAAAAATGGATAGCCGCTGAGCGTGAGTATTAAAAGCTATATTTCAAAACCAAATTCAATACAAGGTAAATTGTTACAAAGGAAATATGGATGAAGTATCTTATTAACAAATCAACTATTAACATGCACAAGTCATCAATCTTCCTGCGTAGAGCACACAATATCAGCTCTGTGTATTTTACTAAAATACTACCTTTTACTTGATTTACCAGGTCACCCGAAGATCTTCACTCGTAAACCAATTCTCGTCCTGTGCTAATAACTTTTCACACATTAGCCGAACAAAAAGACAGTCCGTGTAGACATTCGAAGTTAGCCATAAAAGTTCCCACTTTTATACTTCCGCGTATACACAACACATCAAGTTACTTCTTGATACTTAACGATAAAAGATCCCACTTTTATCCTTCCGCGTATACACAACACATCAAGTTACTTCTTGATACTTACGCGCACTGTCTCAGAACAGCTCACCGTCCATTTTCGAACTCACCGACCGTTACAATACAACGACCGTTAACGCTCCACTCTTCTTCTCCAAATTCTCCCAACGTTCTTATTCGTTGGCTGAAACTTTTTGCTTTCGGTTGCCAGATTCCTTCTGTCGTAACACTGCCCCCTTCCTAGGTCTTGTTCGTCCCGAACAATTCTGGATTCCAAAGTTTCTTCAGTTCTTCGATGAAACGGGGCCAAACGATCCACGTGAACCACCTTGCACTTTGTAGCTGGACGTCGACGAATGCGATATACCACGTCATTAATCCTGTTAACTATTGTATATGGACCTTCCCAAGGTTTCTGAAGTTTTGGAGATAGTCCTTTTTTTCTATGTGGACTGTATAGCCAGACAAGATCTCCTTGATTGAAAATAGTTCCATTTATTTTACTGTCATATCTTGTTTTGGTTCTGTCACTTGTTATGTCGATGTTATGTCTAACGGAGTGATGGATTTCTTCTAGTCGTTGTTGCAATTCTTGTACGTATTGTGGAGTGGACACAGGCATTGCTTCGGGCCGACCATATAAAAGGTCACAGGGAAGACGTAACTCTCTTCCAAAAATCATCATGGAAGGTGTCTGTCCAGTTGTCTCATGCACTGCCGTTCTATATGCCAGCAAAAGGAGTGGTACATGGCGATCCCAGTCACGTTGGTGGTCGTTCACAAATAATGCTAAATGCTGAGCAATTGTTCTATTGAACCTTTCAACCATACCATCCGACTGAGGGTGTAAGGGAGTTGTTCTGGTTTTCTGAATACCTAATAGTTGACAGATGCCTTTAAACACATTGGATTCAAAATTCCGTCCTTGATCAGAGTGGAGTTGTAAAGGTACTCCATACCTACTAATGAAGTTATTAACTATCATCTCAGCCACTGTTGTTGCTTCCTGGTCTTGGATGGGATATACCTCAGGCCACTTTGTGAAATAATCCATTACCACTAATAAATATCGATTTCCATCATCAGTTCTAGGAAACGGACCCATTACATCAATGGCTATTCTTTCAAAAGGGGCACCAACGTTATACGTCTGCAGCTTACCCCGACTCCTAGTCTTAGGGCCTTTCTTTGCTGCACAGGCTTCACATTGCCTACACCATCTCTCAACGTCTGCCCTACTTTTCAACCAATGAAATCGTTCCCTGGCTTTGGCTAATGTCTTATTAACACCGAAGTGTCCTCCAGTGGCACTATCATGTACATCTTTCATCACAAGTTCCACTCGGGATCGAGGAAGGATTATCTGCCAACGGATCAGCCGTCCAGTGGGATTCTCCCATCTTCTGTATAATACTCCGTCTTCCATTTTTAAGGAGTCCCACTGTGCCCAGTAACTTTTAGTAGTTGGACTATACCTCGAGATTTGCTCCCAATTAGGTCTTGCATCAGATTTTTCAATCAATTCCATTATTGGTTTTATGTCTTCATCATCTAGTTGAGCCTTCCTGATTTCAATTGGATTCCAGATGTTAGGGGTGTCACTGTTTGTTTGTGTCGATACTATTTGTCTTATGGGCATTATCTCTTTAGTTCCAAATTTCAGTTCTGCATTATAGCAATGTTTACAGTTGTCAATACATGGGCGCCTGGAAAGAGCATCTGCATTCTTATGCATTTTACCACTTCGATGTTCGATGGAGAAATCGTATTCTTGTAACCGTTGTATCCACCTAGCGATTTGTCCTTCAGGGTTTTTGAAGTTTAATAACCATCTAAGTGCAGCATGATCAGTACGTATAAGGAATTTCTGGCCATAGAGATAGTGATGAAAATGTTCTATTGCTTTTACTATTGCTAACAGTTCTTTGCGTGTTACACAGTAATTCCGCTCTGGTTTGGATAAAGTTTTACTAAAGTATGCAATAACTCTCTCCTGTCCGTCTTGTTCTTGTGAAAGCACAGCACCAACTCCTGTGTTACTTGCGTCAGTATCTATTACGAATTGTTTTCCAGTTTGTGGGTACGCTAGCACTGGTGCTGTGGAAAGAGTTTTCTTCAGCTGTTGAAAGGCTATATCGCATTCGGTGGTCCACATAAACCGCTGGCCCTCTTCTGTCAGACGATGTAATGGCCTTGCGATGTTGGAGAAACCTTTGACAAATCTTCTATAGTAGGTGCAAAGTCCAATAAAACTACGAAGTTGATGAACATCTTGTGGTGGAGGCCAGTCTCTTACAGCTTCTATCTTACTAGGATCAGTCTTAATCCCTGCTGTAGTGATCACATGACCAAGGTAATGAACTTCTTGCTGGAACAGTTTACACTTTGTCGGTCCCAATTTTAACTTGGCTGCCTTAAGTTTTTCAAATACTTGACGAAGATTTCTCAAATGTTCTTCAAAAGTTCTTCCAAGAACTATGATGTCGTCCAAGTAAACCAGGCAGACCTCCAAAGACAAACCTTTGAGCACTGACTCCATTAGTCGCTCAAATGTGGCAGGTGCATTACAAAGTCCAAATGGCATCACCTTAAACTGCCAAAGTCCATTCCCTGTACTGAAAGCCGTTTTCTCACGGTCTTCAGGACGTATACCAACTTGCCAATAGCCGCTCTTTAAATCTAATGTTGAGAACCATTCTGACCCAGATAAAGTGTCTAGTGTATCGTCAATCCTGGGTAAAGGAAAGGAATCTTTCTTTGTTACGTCATTTAATCTGCGATAATCTACACAAAATCGTGTAGATCCATCTTTTTTCTTGACAAGAACTACTGGTGATGTCCAGGGACTCTGTGATGGTTCTATAATGCCCTGAGCTTCCATGTCCTTTATGAGTTGTTCCGTCTCCTCTCTTTTTGCCAATGGAAGCCTTCTTGCCGGCAGATGGACTGGAGGAGAATCACCAGTGTTGATTTTATGTTCTGTCAGGTTAGTACGGCCATAATCATTTGATGTGGCAGAAAAAATGTCAGAAAATTCTTTTAATAGGTTCTCGGCCTTAACAGCTTGGTTTTCAGTTAATATTTGTCTTGTTTCTCTCCATAATTCAGTAAGATGAGACGGGATGTCTGTATGATTTTGATATGAATCGGTAACTTCTATTTTATTTATACTTGTTACACAGGTAACAGCTTCACATATTGCTAATTCCTCACCTTTTTTTAACATTCTACTGGATTTGTTACAGTTCATCACTCTGATAGGGATCTGTTCTTTATCTATTCTGACTAAAGTCCTTGCAACCAGGATATTATGAGCCAAAGCTCCTTTACCAGAGGCATCAGTAACTGCCAATCGGAAGGCCCCAGAAGTCTCCGCCCGATGTCCACGGACTATAACTTCACTTTGTGCTGGGATCTCTGTGTCTTCCGTCACTAATATTGGAGTTACGCTTGATAAAGAATCAGTCGTCCGGCTAAGCAGAGGAATCTCTTCTGTCTCATAGATGAGTAGGTTATCACTGGGTCTAATGTTGAATCCATGTTTCTTAAGAAAATCAAGGCCTAATATGCATTCGTCGTAGATGTCAGCGATGTAAACAGGATGGCGAACCAGACAGCTACCAACTCGAATATTAAGTTCTATTTTTCCATGAACCTTTGCACGATCTCCAGTGGCCGTTTGTAGGCTTATTCTAGACTGTGTAGTATTCAAGTTTGGGTGAGGTATTAATTTCTTTATTATATCCGTTCTGAGTAAAGTTACATTTGCACCAGTGTCGACTATCATACGGCAAGGTATTCCATTTATGGCTCCATCAGCTACTAATCCATTATTATCGCCATGTAATGTTGAAACGTGGGCGACTTCCCCTGGGGCCAACCAATCAACTGCCAGCCTTTGCCCCGCAAGACTGACTAATTTCTGTTTCCCTGATCTTGTTGTCTAGTTGATGGACTTGGACTCCTCATTCGTTTCCTAGTGCAGTTGGTACGAATGTGTCCGGTCTTGCCACAATTCCAACACTGGAGGTCTGTTGTAGGTTTTGAAGAACCTTTTATATCTTTCAAAACGGATAGTATGGCTTTGGTTAGTTCTTTCATTTCATTATCCTTTTCTACAGTTTCTTCTGCACTCACAAATCTCACTGCACGTTTGTTCGCTCGGGAGGAAAGCCTGGAACACTCGTATTTCATAGCATGTACCACAGCTGACTTTAAGGATTCACCTTCCAACATCCTCAGAGATTGCTGAGTGTCAGGGTCAGCAATAGCATCAATAAATTGTAATTGAGCTAAATTATCTTGAATTTCTGGTGGACAGTTACTATAAGCCAATCTAGCTAGACGCTCAATATCACTAGCAAGCTCTTGCAAAGTTTCACCATTTTTCTGCATGCGATGTTTAAATTGAGTCACGTAATATTGTTTTAAATAACTATCACCAAACCTTAGTTCTAATGCAGAAACTAGACTTTGATAATCAAGTCGTTTTTCTTCTGGAACAGACTGCAAAACTTCCGCAGCAGAATTTCTTAAGGAAGCTGCAAGAAAACTGGCCTTTTGGAATTCATTCCACTCATTGGCTGTAGCGATAACTTCGAATTGTGTTTTAAATACTGTCCAAGATGATTGACCATCATATGTAGAAGGTTTAGTTGTATTTTTAGCGATATGTGTAATAACATTATTTCCACTAGAATTATTATTATCACAGGCAGAAGGTAACATTTCATTTCTCAAAATCTGAAACTGGCGTTCACAATCAGTTTTTACAATTTCAATTTCGTGTTTATAATCTAACTTAACACTATCAAGATCATCTTTTACACTATTTAGTTCGGTCATAATGTCCTTACACTTATCAGAAATCTTATCAATTTGAGAAGCCACTTCAGCTCTCATCTCAGTATTTTGTGCGGCCAGGTCACCTATTTTATTTCTCAACTCATTATTTTGTGCGGCCATTTCGGCTTTCAAATCATCTTTTTGAGAAACTATCTCAGTTCTCAACTCATTATTTTGTGCGGCCATTTCGGCTTTCAAATCATCTTTTTGAGAAACTATCTCAGTTCTCAACTCATTATTTTGTGCGGCCATTTCGCTATTTTGACTTTTAATGTCATTCATCTGTGTAGCCATATCAGTCATCTGGTCACCTATTTTATCGCTTTGGGCAGCTATATCGGCTTTCATATCGGCTTTCAAGTCATTTAACAACTTTACTAATTCATCCATACTTCTAGTTAACGGCATTCAATAAATTATCCCGCTTCTGACACCAAATGTTGCGGATCACAAAAATGGATAGCCGCTGAGCGTGAGTATTAAAAGCTATATTTCAAAACCAAATTCAATACAAGGTAAATTGTTACAAAGGAAATATGGATGAAGTATCTTATTAACAAATCAACTATTAACATGCACAAGTCATCAATCAGCTCTGTGTATTTTACTAAAATACTACCTTTTACTTGATTTACCAGGTCACCCGAAGATCTTCACTCGTAAACCAATTCTCGTCCTGTGCTAATAACTTTTCACACATTAGCCGAACAAAAAGACAGTCCGTGTAGACATTCGAAGTTAGCCATAAAAGTTCCCACTTTTATACTTCCGCGTATACACAACACATCAAGTTACTTCTTGATACTTAACGATAAAAGATCCCACTTTTATCCTTCCGCGTATACACAACACATCAAGTTACTTCTTGATACTTACGCGCACTGTCTCAGAACAGCTCACCGTCCATTTTCGAACTCACCGACCGTTACAATACAACGACCGTTAACGCTCCACTCTTCTTCTCCAAATTCTCCCAACGTTCTTATTTGTTGGCTGAAACTTTTTGCTTTCGGTTGCCAGATTCCTTCTGTCGTAACACTATATTTAATTTTAAGTATATATATATAAGGCATGGTTGTTTGTGTTGTTTTTCTGCTGAGGTCCTGCCATCCTCTCAGACCTTCTACTATGGCATATAAACTGACAGGCTCCTGTCAGACCTCTGTGGCAAGCAGCTGCTTGAGGGGGTATTTTTTTTATGATATATTTAATTTTAAGTATATATATAAGGCATGGTTGTTTGTGTTGTTTTTCTGCTGAGGTCCTGCCATCCTCTCAGACCTTCTACTATGGCATATAAACTGACAGGCTCCTGTCAGACCTCTGTGGCAAGCAGCTGCTTGAGGGGGTATTTTTTTTTATAATATATTTAATTTTAAGTATATATATAAGGCATGGCTGTTTGTGTCGTTTTTCTGCTGAGGTCCTGCCATCCTCTCAGACCTTCTACTCTGGCATATAAACTGACAGGCTCCTGTCAGACATCTGTGGCAAGCAGCTGCTTGAGGGGGTATTTATTTTTTTTTATTTTATACGTGTAAACTTCACCTGTAATTATCACAGAGCTAATGAACAATCCAACAATCTCATTGAAATCGAAGCCCAGAAATGGCGCTCATGAGACACGTGACAGCGGCAGCCAATAGAAACGACATCGCCGTTTTCCAACCTTTCACTATATAGGGGGGCGGGGGGGCTCAGTCGGTAGCGCGCCAGACTCGTAATCTGCAGTACCCAGGTTCGAGTCCCAGCTGGGTCGGAGTTGAGATTTATCTCCGCAAAATTCCCCGCCCTGCCCACGGTCAGTAGGGGACACCGATGGGCTTGGAAAGGCCGCCGTATGTCGGATGGGACGTTAAGCCGTGGCTCCGTGTGCGGGAGAGCCATACCCTCTGCACGTTAAAGAACACGCTGGATGGCCTTGACAGGAGGCTACTATCTGTCTCCCAACAGCTGTTCCAGTGGGTCCCCTTCCCCAACCTTCTCTGAGCCTTCGGGGTCCTTTAGGTCTGGCCATTTAGCCCATGGTGTGCAAAAAAGTGCCGCTCAGAGGTAAAACAACCCAATCCAACAACCTTAAGGAATATAATTTTGGGTCCATGTTTGGGTCATAAGGAACACCCTTCATATGTGGAAGAGAATTTATGGGTAATGTCGTTTAAGAAACTCCGATGCCATATTGACTTCAGGAGTCAAAACTACGAATAAAAGGTCACTTGAAGGTGATTGAAAATTGTTTTTCTTTTCATAGGACCATGTGGGCGACTACCAGAGACAACAGAGATTGCAGTCTATCGGAATTAATTCATATCCTGAACGCCCCAACTGGTGGCATTCCAACATATCCTACGGACTCTTGTAATGAAGTGTGTCCTGGAATATATTTGGGTGACGCGTAAGTATTTAATAAATCTCTCTAATAAGTAAAAAAGTAAGTTTGTTTGTTTGTGTGCTTTTCTGTCAGCTTGTGTACTTTGCTCCAAAAGAACTACAGGCTCCAAACTTTGCACGAGCGTTCCCTTCACTCAGGAGAAGAATATAGACTATGGGCGAACCCGCTGGAGTCAACCAAAATTGGGTTGGGTTGTTTTATCTCTGAGCGGCACTTTTTTGCACACCATGGGCTAAATGTCCAGGTCACATGGACCCCGAAGGCTCAGAGAAGGATGGGGGAGGAGACCCACTGGAACAGCTGTTGGGAGACAGATGGTAGCCTCCCGTCAAGGCCATCCAGCGTGTTCTTTACCGTTGGGTTGTTTTACCTCTGAGCGGCACTTTTTTGCACACCATGGGCTAAATGGCCAGGTCACACGGACCCCGATGGCTCAGAGAAGGTTGGGTGAGGAAACCCACTGGAACAGCTATTGGGAGACAGATGGTAGCCTCCCGTCAAGGCCATCCAGCGTGTTCTTTAACGTGCACAGGGTATGGCTCTCCCGCACACGGGGCCACGGCTTTACGTCCCATCCGACGGACGGCGGCCTTTCCAAGCCCATCGGTGTCCCCTACTGACCGTGGGCAGGGCAAATTTTGAGGAGATAAATCTCAACGCTGACCCAGCTGGGACTCGAACCTGGGAACTACAGATTACGAGCCTGGCGCGCTACCGATTGAGCCACCCCCGCCCCATTTTACTTTGATAAAAATGTGATTATTTTATATAGATTGCTAAAATTGTGAGTTTTATATTAATATCACTACGATTGTTTTATATTAATAAAAATTGTGATTTGTTTTAACGGATTGCAAGAATTTGTGTGATTGTTTTGCACAAATAAAAGATGAAAGAAATTTCCTTGCAAAAACATTATAAAAAATTGTCTTATATTTCGGACTTGGCTACTGATCTAAGGGATCTGGGTTCGAGCCCCGGATAAGGCATGGATGTATGTGTCGTTTTTCTGCTGAAGTCCTGCCATCCTCTCAGACCTTCTACTCTGGCATATAAACTGACAGGCTCCTGTCAGACCTCTGTGGCAAGCAGCTGCTTGAGGGGGTGCTACTGATCTAAGGGATCTGGGTTCGAGCCCCGGGTAAGGCATGGATGTATGTGTTTTTTCTGCTGAGGTCCTGAAATCCTCACAGACCTTCTACTATGGCATATAAACTGACAGGCTCCTGTCAGACCTCTGTGGCAAGCAGCTGCTTGAGGGGGTGCTACTGATCTAAGGGATCTGGGTTCGAGCCCCGGGTAAGGCATGAATGTATGTGTTTTTTCTGCTGAGGTCCTGAAATCCTCACAGACCTTCTACTATGGCATATAAACTGACAGGCTCCTGTCAGACCTCTGTGGCAAGCAGCTGCTTGAGGGGGTGCTACTGATCTAAGAGATCTGGGTTCGAGCCCCGGGTAAGGCATGAATGTATGTGTTTTTTCTGCTGAGGTCCTGAAATCCTCACAGACCTTCTACTATGGCATATAAATTGACAGGCTCCTGTCAGACCTCTGTGGCAAGCAGCTACTTGAGGGGGGATTTTTTTTTATAACATTGTGATGTATTTCGTGCTAAGAGGTTGTAGCGTTACTCTTCCTTCTGTGTTGCAGTGAAGCCGCATCAAATTTCAACGAATTAAGGCATCGAGGCATCACCCACGTCCTTAATGCTGCTGAAGGAAATGATGTTGGACTTAACCTAATACCCAGCGCTGCTCAGGACTACGAAAGGTATAAGATCTCCTATTTGGGAATCCCGGCCATTGACTTGATGAGTTTCCCACTGCAAGAGCATTTCAATAAAGCTGCTGACTTTATCCAAAAAGCATTGAATTCAAAGGGTAAGCAATCAACACTCACTAGTAAAGTAGCGAAAGAAATATCCTGCAAAAATCCCCAGATCCATAAGCTGGGGCGGGGGTGGCTCACTCGGCAGCGCACCAAGCTCGTAATCTGTAGTACCCAGGTTTGAGTTCCAGCTGGGTCAGCGTTGAGATTTATCTCCGCAAAATTCCCCGCCCTGCCCACGGTCAGTAGCGGACACCGATGGGCCTGGAAAGGCCGCCGTCCGTCGGATGGGACGTTAAGCCGTGACCCCGTGTGTGGCAGAGCCATACCCTGTGCACGTTAAAGAACACGCTGGATGGACTTGACGGGGGGTTACCATCTGTCTCCCAACAGCTGTTCCAGTGAATCCCCTCCCACAACCTTCTCTGAGCCTTCGGAGTCCTTGTGACCTTGCCATTTAGCCCATGGTGTGCAAAAATATGCAGCTCATAGGTAAAACAACCCAACGTTAAAGAACACGCTGGATGGCTTTGACGGGAGGCTACCATCTGTCTCCCAACAGCTGTTCCAGTGAATCCCCTCCCACAACCTTCTCTGAGCCTTCGGAGTCCTTGTGACCTGGCCATTTAGCCCATGGTGTGCAAAAATGTGCCGCTCAGAGGTAAAACAACCCAACGTTAAAGAACACGCTGGATGGCTTTGACGGGAGGCTACCATCTGTCTCCCAACAGCTGTTCCAGTGAATCCCCTCCCACAACTTTCTCTGAGCATTCGGGGTCTTTGTGACTGGCCATTTTGCCCATGGTGTGCAAAAAAGTGCCGCTCAGAGGTAAAACAACCCAACGTTAAAGAACACGCTGGATGGCTTTGACGGGAGGCTACCATCTGTCCCCCAACAGCTGTTCCAGTGAATCCCCTCCCACAACCTTCTCTGAGCCTTTGGAGTCCTTGTGACCTGGCCATTTAGCCCATGGTGTGCAAAAATGTGCCGCTCAGAGGTAAAACAACCCAACGTTAAAGAACACGCTGGATGGCTTTGACGGGAGGCTACCATCTGTCCCCCAACAGCTGTTCCAGTGAATCCCCTCCCACAACCTTCTCTGAGCCTTTGGAGTCCTTGTGACCTGGCCATTTAGCCCATGGTGTGCAAAAATGTGCCGCTCAGAGGTAAAACAACCCAACGTTAAAGAACACGCTGGATGGCTTTGACGGGAGGCTACCATCTGTCCCCCAACAGCTGTTCCAGTGAATCCCCTCCCACAACTTTCTCTGAGCCTTCGGGGTCTTTGTGACTGGCCATTTTGCCCATGGTGTGCAAAAAAGTGCCGGTCAGAGGTAAAATAACCCAACCTAGCCATAAGCTCCAGAATATATCCCTAAGATATCTAAGATGACCAGTGGATATCTATTGATCATCTAAGGTATGTTATGGAAATTTTCTGGAAATTCAGGTTGTGTGGGATGAATTGTTATCTGTAAAATTTGGAATTTCGCCATGAGTGGAACTTGAACTCATAATCAGGAAACATGGGTTCGAGTTCCTCTCACTGTGAATCTCATTTTTTTACAGAAAATTATTCAAGCATCAATACTTCTAAGGTACCTTCTTACCAGTAGTTGTTCTAGGTACAGTCGCTCAAAAAAGTATCCGAACACCATGGTTGATTACAGAATTCAGAAAAAATATCTGGCAACGATTTTTTTTAGAAATAAGTTGATCTGGCAACCTTTGTGTCACGTGACACAAAGGTTGCCAGGTCACTAATTTCTAAAAAAAAATCGTTGCCAGATATTTTTTCTGAATTCTGTAATCAACCATAGTGTTCAGATATTTTTTAATATATATATAATGCGTATGAATATATAATGCAATGAATATGGAGCGTGTGCAGTTACCGTTCACAGCAAACTGGAGCGGTTGCGGTTAATGTTCACAGCACATTGGATCGTGTGAGCTTACAAAGACCTGGATCGTGTGGGCTCACTCACGGAAATATTGAGCGTGTGCAGTTACCGTTCACAGCAAACTGGAGCGGTTGCCGTTAATGTTCACAGCACATTGGATCGTGTGAGCTCACAAAGACCTGGATCGTGTGGGCTCACTCACGGAAATATTGAGCGTGTGCAGTTACCGTTCACAGCAAACTGGAGCGGTTGCGGTTAATGTTCACAGCACATTGGATCGTGTGAGCTCACAAAGAGCAGGATCCTGTGGGCTCACTCACGGAAATATTGAGCGTGTGCAGTTACCGTCCACAGCAAATCTGGAGCACTAACTTCACACACTCCAGTTTGCTGTGAACGGTAACTGGAGAGCTGTACACGCTCCAGATATTTTTCCTGAATTCTGTAATATCTTGACACGAAGGTTGCCAGATCACTAATTTCTAAAAAAAATCGTTGCCAGATATTTTTTCTGGATTCTGTAATCAACCATAGTGTTCGGATATTTTTTTGAGCGACTGTACCTAGTGTTTATGTCTCTTTATGCTGATTTATTGAATATTCATTTTATTTCCATTCATTTTTATTTTAGTGCCTTCGGAACCAACGACTGAGTTACGTATAGCGGCCATATTGTAATCCTTACCAATTCATTTCAGGTAAGGTTTTGGTTCATTGCCGCCAAGGGATCAGCAGGTCTGCAGCCTTGGTCATTGCTTTTCTAATGATCCATCAAGGATTATGTGCTCAGAATGCGACGAGGCAAGTTCGCCACGGGAGAGAAATAAGGCCCAATGATGGATTCCTCGACCAATTGTGCGATCTCAATGAAACCCTTCTTCTGTCAAGGAAAGCACTATAAGGAGACTAAATAAAAAAATAAATACCCCTCAAGCAGCTGCTTGCCACAGAGGTCTGACAGGAGCCTGTCAGTTTGTATGCCATAGTACAGTGTCTCGCAAACTGTGTGCCAAGAGAAATTTTCAAATTGACACTAGATATTCCAAAGATTTCGTTTTGACTTGTGTTATCGACGTGCTTTAATAAAAATCTTTCAGATTTTATCAACTGGGATCTTGTAAGTATTTATCAAGCTTTTCCCAAATTTTGGTATTAATTTTTGATTATTTCAAGCCATAGAATGGACAAATATTTAAAACAAACACCGAGTTATGATTAATTATATTTATTATTATATTTATTTTAAATAAAATGCATTTAACGAAACTTCAATTTTCTTCTTTTTACGTAACCATCAAAATTTTTTTTAGGTGTGCCGCGGAAAAAAATAGATTCAGTGTCCGCGGAAAAAAAAATTAGATTCGGTGTGCCGCAGAGTAAAAAAGTTTGCGAGACACTGCGATAGTAGAAGGTCTCTGAGGATGGCAGGACCTCAGCAGAAAAACAACACAAACATCCATGCCTTAATCCGGGGCTCGAACCCAGGTCCCTTAGATCAGTAGCCAAGCGTGCTAACCACTCGGCCACGGGACGACTTATAAGGAGACTACCAAAGCTAAAAATCTCAATATGGAAAAAACATTTTTTTTTAAGAGAAATGCGTGAATGCTTCCTGATACGAACAAAAGATGGCGCTACTATCAATCATCATTACGACTTAAGATTTGCAGAGATGGGTTGTTTTACCTCTGAGAGGTACTTTTTTTTGCACACCATGGGCTAAATGGCCAGGTCACAAGGACCCCGAAGGCTCAGAGAAGGTTGGGGGAAAGGACCCACTGGAACAGCTGTTGGGAGACAGATGGTAGCCTCCCGTCAAGGCCATCCAGCGTGTTCTTTAACGTTGGGTTGTTTTACCTCTGAGCGGCACTTTTTTGCACACCATGGGCTAAATGGGTAGGTCACAAAGACCCTAAGGGCTCAGAGAAGGTTGGGGGAGGAGACCCAGTGGAACAACTGTTAGGAAACAGATAGTGGACTTCCGTTAAGGCCATGTAGCGTATTCTTTAATGTGCTTAGGGTATGGCTTTCCCACACACGGGGCCACGGCCTAATGCCTCATCTGACGGAGAGCGGCCTTTCCGAGACAATTGGTGTCCCCTACTGACCAAGGGCAGTGTGGGAAGGTTTTCGTATTTAAATCCTGATATAAACAATCATATTTATCATATCAGGCGAAATTCGATATCATGAGTGCTATAGAATTTACGTAGTACAGTCGCTCAAAAAAGTATCCGAACGTTGGGTTCTTTTACCTCTGAGCAGCACTTTTCTCCACACCATGGGCTAAATGGCCAGGTCACATGAACCCCTGAAGGCTCAGAGAAGGTTGTGGGAGGGGGCCCACTGGAACAGCTGTTGGGAGACAGATGGTAGCCTCCCGTCAAGGCCATCCAGCGTGTTCTTTAACGTTATGTTGTTTTACCTCTGAGCGACACTTTTTTGCACACCATGTGCTAAATTGCCAGGTCACAAAGACCCTAATGGCTCAGAGAAGGTTGGGGGAGGAGACCCACTGGAACAGCTGTTATGAGACAGATGGTAGCCTCCCGTCAAGGCCATCCAGCGTGTTCTTTAACGTTGGGTTGTTTCACCTCTGAGCGGCACTTTTTTGCACACCATGGGCTAAATGGCCAGGTCACAAGGACCCCGAAGGCTTAGAGAAGATTGGGGGAGGGGACCCACTGGAACAGCTGTTGGGAGACAGATGGTAGCCTCCCGTCAAGGCCATCCAGCGTGTTCTTTAACGATGGGTTGTTTTACCTATGAGCGGCAATTTTTTGCACACCATGAGCTAAATGGCCAGGTCACATGGACCCCGAAGGCTCACAGAAGGTTGGGGGAGGGGACCCACTGGAACAGCTGTTGGGAGACAGATGGTAGCCTCCCTTAAAGGCAATCCAGCGTGTTCTTTAACGTGCACAGGGTATGGCTCTCCCATACACGGGGCCACGGCTTAACGGTCCCATCCGACGGACGACGGCCTTTTCAAGCCCATCGGTGTCCCCTACTGAACGTGGGCACGGCGGGGAATTTTTGCGGAGATATATCTCAACGCTGACCCAGCTGGGACTCGAACCTGGGAACTACAGATTACGATCTCCGCAAAATTCCCCGCCCTGCCCACGGTCAGTAGGGAACACCGATGGGCTTGGAAAGGCCACCGTCCGTCGGATGGGACGTTAAGCCGTGGCCCCGTGTGCGGGAGAGCCATACCCTGTGCACATTAAAGAACACGCTGGATGGTCTTGACGGGAGGCTACCATCTGTCTCCCAACAGCTGTTCCAGTGGGTCCCCTCCCCAAACCTTCTCTGAGCCTCGGGGTCCATGTGACCTGGCCATTTAGCCCATGGTGTGCAAAAAAGTGCCGCTCAGAGGTAAAACTAACCAACCCAGATATTGATCTACAATTGCTACAAACTCGAAAATTGATGTCAGTGGGTGTTTTGGGTTGTAGGTGTCGGGAAACAATTTTGAAATTTTGGATCCAAAGGGTACTTCGTGATTAAAAGCCAAATTTTGATCTGCTTTTGCTAGAGAGGAGCTATAAAGAAAACTATATATAAAAAACTATAAAACTATATAACAAATAGATATAAAAAGTATCCGAACACCACGGTGTTCGGATACTTTTTATATATATTTGGATACTTTTTATATATTTTTTTGGTGTTCGAATACTTTTTATATATATTTTTTTATATATATATATTTTTAATATATTTGGTAGTCTCCGCAGAATTCAGAAAAAATATCTGGCAGTGATTCTTTTACGAATCAAATCCTTCGTGTCACGTGACGCGAAGGATCTGATTTCTAAAATAATCGTTGCCAGATATTTTTTCTGAATTTTGTAATCGACCATGGTGTTCGGATACTTTTTTGAGCGACTGTACCTGGGGGTATTTTGGATTGTAGATCTGAGAAATATTGTGAAATTTTACATGCGGAGCTAAAAATTGGTACAGTACCTCAAAAAAGTATCCGAACACCGTGGTCGATTACAGAATTCGGAAAAAAATATCTGGCAGTGATTCTTTTACGAATCAAATCCTTCGTGTCACGTGACGCGAAGGATCTGATTTCTAAAATAATCGTTGCCAGATATTTTTTCTGAATTTTGTAATCGACCATGGTGTTCGGATACTTTTTTGAGCGACTGTACCTGGGCGTATTTTGGATTGTAGATTTCAGAAATATTGTGAAATTTTACATGCGGAGCTAAAAATTGGTACAGTACCTCAAAAAAGTATCCGAACACCGTGGTCGATTACAGAATTGGGAAAAAAATATCTGGCAGTGATTCTTTTACGAATCAAATCCTTCGTGTCACGTGACGCGAAGGATCTGATTTCTAAAATAATCGTTGCCAGATATTTTTTCTGAATTTTGTAATCGACCATGGTGTTCGGATACTTTTTTGAGCGACTGTACCTGGGCGTATTTTGGATTGTAGATCTCAGAAATATTGTGAAATTTTACATGCGGAGCTAAAAATTGGTACAGTACCTCAAAAAAGTATCCGAACACCGTGGTCGATTACAGAATTCGGAAAAAAATATCTGGCAGTGATTCTTTTACGAATCAAATCCTTCGTGTCACGTGACACGAAGGATCGGATTTCTAAAATAATCGTTGCCAGATATTTTTTCTTAATTTTGTAATCGACCATGGTGTTCGTATACTTTTTTGAGCGACTGTACCTGGGCGTATTTTGGATTGTAGATCTCAGAAATATTGTGAAATTTTACATGCGGAGCTAAAAATTGGTACAGTACCTCAAAAAAGTATCCGAACATCGTGGTCGATTACAGAATTCGGAAAAAAATATCTGGCAACAATTCTTTTACAAATCAAATCCTTCGTGTCACGTGACACGAAGGATCTGATTTCTAAAATAATCGTTGCCAGATATTTTTCCTGAATTTTGTAATCGACCATGGTGTTCGGATACTTTTTTGAGCGACTGTACATGGGCGTATTTTGGATTGTAGATCTCAGAAATATTGTGAAATTTTACATGCGGAGCTAAAAATTGGTACAGTACCTCAAAAAGGTATCCGAACACCGTGGTCGATTACAGAATTCGGAAAAAATATCTGGCAACGATTCTTTTACAAATCAAATCCTTCGTGTCACGTGACAGGAAGGATGTGATTTCTAAAAAAAATCGTTGCCAGATATTTTTTATGAATTCTGTAATCAACCGTAATTTTCGGATTTTTTTTTGAGCGACTGTACAATAAAGCCGTGCGAATCGTTTGAAATAAAATTATTCTTTCAAAAAAAAAAAAAAAAAAAATTCGATGTCTATAGACCGCGGGGCAACTAAAAAAATTAAACCATATATAATATACATAACTACGGGAAAAAAATAAAGAAATGATTATATCGAAATTTTACTATACGGGGTGAATCTGAAAAAGTGGGCAAAACTTTACGGGGTGGTAGAACGCAGCTAATACGAGCAATATTCGTCATAGAATGTATGGTCGGAACGCAAGCGGTGAGAAGTTAAAAGGTAGTTTTCCACTGTCACATTTAAAGAATGAACACAAGAAGGAGAGGAGATACTTCAGAAAACATTTTATTAACAAGAATGTAATTGAGGTACATGCTCAAAGAAATTGCTCAAAAGAGCTGCCGCCAGCTGTAATGCAGGCTTCACACCCGCGGGATAGGGACCGACGCACATTTGCGAAGACACGAGGCATTTCCCGAATATCGCCGGCAACAACGGCGATCCTGGCGACTAGATCCATATCGGTTTCAATGGGTTCTCTGTGCCTCACTTGCATTCCCGTCCACCGCACGGTACACAAAGTACATATCCGCCATTTCGTGGTTAGTATAACCAGCCATCCTCTCGGCAATCCACGGTAGAAATGCCGTTGGGTGCGAGGACCGATACTTTTATACCATTTCCAACGCCACCCAGCGGCTCGCCGTTTGCGTTCCGACCATACATTCTATGACGAATATTGCTCGTATAGCTGCGTTCTATCACCCGGTAAAGTTTTGCCCACTTTTTCAGATTCACCCTGTATATTTGAAATGACACTATTTATTAAACAATGGTAGGAAAAATTACGTTTAAAGAACAAACTTATTTAAACTCATGTTCTAATGTTTTCGATTGCGGTCAGTAATGCTATTCTTTATTTGCCGACGAGCCACAAAAAAATCATTTCGCAGACCGAAGTTTCCCCTTCCTGCTGGGGCGGGGGTGGCTCAGTCGGTAGCGCGCCAGGCTTGTAATCTGTAATTCCCAGGTTCGAGTCCCAGCTGGGCCAGCGTTGAGACTTATCTCCACAAAAACTACCCGCCCTGCCGACGGTCAGTAGGGACACCGAAGGGTTCGGAAAGACCGCCGTCCGTAGGATGGGACGTTAAGCCGTGACCCCGTGTGCGGGAGAGCCATACCCTGTGCACGTTAAAGAACACGCTGGATGGCCTTGACGGTAGGCTACCATCTGTCTCCCAACAGCTGTTCCAGTGGGTTCTCTCCCTCAACCTTCTCTGAGCCTTCGGGGTCCTTCTGACCTGGCCATTTAGTCCATGGTGTGCAAAAAAGTGCCGCTCAGAGGTAAAACAACCCAACGTTAAAGAACACGTTGGATGGCCTTGACAGGAGGCTACCATCTGTTTCCCAACACCTGTTCCAGTGGGTCCACTCCTCCAACCTTCTCTGAGCCTTCGGGGTCCTAGTGACCAGGCCATTTAGCCCATGGTGTGCAAAAAAGTGCCGCTAAGAGATAAAACAACCCAACTTTAAAGAACACGCTGGATGGCCTTGACGGGAGGCTACCATCTGTCTCCCAACACCTGTTCCAGTGGGTTCACTCCTCCAACCTTCTCTGAGCCATCGGGGTCCATGTGACCTGGCCATTTAGCCCATGGTGTGCAAAAAAGTGCCGCTAAGAAATAAAACAACCCAATGTTAAAGAACACGCTGGATGGCCTTGACGGGAGGCTACTATCTGTCTCCCAACGGCTGTTCCAGTGGGTCCCCTCCCCCAACCTTCTCTGAGCCTTCGGGGTTCTTGTGACCTGGCCATTTAGCCCATGGTGTGCAAAAAAGTGCCGCTCAGAGGTAAAACAACAACAACCCAACAACAACCCATGAGTTCCATATTATTTCATGAGTTTTTTACAGCACACATCCTGTGATTCTTTACCACTGAATTACTAAGGAAAATATTAGCTCATATTTTGCTAAAAGGAACCTAAAAAATAAAACCACGGTATAATGCAAATTTATAATAATGATAAGAATAAGACTCTAAAACCACCCGATTAACTTTTTGAAATTAATCTGCTTAAAATAAATATCAAGACAACATTCAGACTATAGTTTAAAAACAGGAAGTTCTACAACAAGTACAGTAATCTGATATAGCAAACCGTGACCGCTGTTGGTTGCTAGGCCAACGAAGCCATTATCTTTCCCATCAACTTCGGCCGTAGGAGCCATATTTTACCTTTCTTCGTGCAAAATTCCGTTACACGACTGTTGCCACATTACAGAAGGTTAACTGGCCTCACGTCAGACGTCGGGCGCTCTGAAAGCTTTGGCACGTGATTGTTGTTGATAACCAGAGTGCACCCGTGAAGTGTAACCGAGTTCCATTGGTTGATACAGTAGGAATTCAGAGTTGCCAGTTCGTAAGGGAGAAGAATATCACGGTTATGAGTTGGGTTGTTTTACCTCTGAGCCGCACATTTTTGCACACCATGGGCTAAATGGCCAGGTCACATGGACCCCGAAGGCTCAGAGAAGGTTGGGGAGGGGACCCACTGGAACAGCTGTTGGGAGACAGATGGTAGCCTCCCGTCAAGGCCATCCAGCGTGTTCTTTAATTGTGTGTTTTACCTCCTCTCGTTGTGTTGTTTTACCTCTGAGCGGCACTTTTTTGCACACCATGGGCTAATTGGCCAGGTCACAAGGACCCCGAAGGCTCAGAGAAGGATGGGGGAGGGGACCCACTGGAACAGCTGTTGGGAGACAGATGGTAACCTCCCGTCAAGGCCATCCAGCGTGTTCTTTAACGTGCACAGGTGCATGGCTCTCCTGCACACGGGGCCACGGCTTAACGTCCCATCCGACGGACGGCGGTCTTTCCAAGCCCATCGGTGTCCCCTACTGACCGTGGGTAGGGCGGGAAATTTTGCGGACATAAATCTCAACGTTGACACAGGTGGGACTCGAATCTGGGAACTACAGATTACGAGCTTGGCGCGCTACCGATTGAGCCACCCCGCCCGCTATTCAGTGGAAATGTCTATATTTGAAAACGAGTATAAACATTTTTAATAACTTTCAAGGTACAATTTTGAACATGAGAGAAGGATTGAAATGTTTTGCCTGATTTTTCCGTGTCACAATCCTCATCAATCATCCTCATCACCTTTTTCTATCATTTTTCGTGAAAAGTCTCATCAATATTCGAATATAAAAATTAATTTCCAACTCAATCGAGTTGGAAAAACGAAGACAAATTACGTGGAATATATTTTTTTGCCTTCGTTACTATTAATAGTATTCTCAAATGGGGGGACACATGGCTCTTGCCCCCCCTCCCCACATAAATGTTTAAAATCGGCGTCTATGCACACCGCTTAGACTAGGTGCGGGGGTGGCTCAGTTGGTAGCGCGCCAGGTTCGCAATCTGTAGTTCCCAGGTTCGAGTCCCGTCAGCGTTGAGAATTATCTCCGCAAAATTCCCCGCCCTGCCCACGGTCAGTAGGGGACACCGATGGGCTTGGAAAGGCCGTCGTCCGTCGGATGGGACGTTAAGCCGTGGCCCTGTGTGCGGGAGAGCCATACCCTGTGCACGTTAAAGAACACGCTGGATGGCCTTGACGGGAGGTTACCATCTGTCTCCCAACAGCTGTTCCAGTGGGTTCCCTCCCACAACCTTCTCTAAGCCTTCGGGGTCCATGTGACCTGGCCATTTAGCCCATGGTGTGCAAAAAAGTGCCGCTCAGAGGTAAAACAACACAACGTTAAAGAACACGCTGGATGGCCTTGACGGGAGGCTACCATCTGTCTCCCAACAGCTGTTCTAGTGGGTCTCCTCCCCCAACCTTCTCTGAGCCTTCGGGGTCCATGTGACCTGGCCATTTAGCCCATGGTGTGCAAAAAAGTGCCGCTTAGAGGTAAAACAACACAACGTTAAAGAACACGCTGGATGGCCTTGACGGGAGTCTACCATCTGTCTCCCAACAGCTGTTCTAGTGGGTCCCGTCCCCCAACCTTCTCTGAGCCTTCGGGGTTCTTGTGACCTGGACATTTAGCCCATGGTGTGCAAAAAAGTGCAGCTCAGAGGTAAAACAACCCAACCCAACCGCTTAGACTATGACTTCCTGAAAGATCGCAGAGATTCAAAAAGGAGGAACACACATGAAAACGAGGCCAAACAGTGAAGCCAGTGCACAATGTCAAGACTTGTCTTCAGGGCGTGTTGCTATTGTTGTCATTTGTTGCCCTGGCGACCGCGTGGCCATTTCAGTTTCCTTTTGGATTCTCGCCACTGACACATAACTTTTCACCTCGGGGCCCCCGTAACGGTCCAGGTCGCTGCATCTGGATCCCCCAGCAGTGTCATCGACCTTACCTGGCGGACAGCTGGCCGTCAAGGACGGCGGCGGAAGTGTCTGGTGCCGATGGCGTGCGTGCTGGCTGAGACACCGGCACCAGCTCTCGGCCGCAAGTTGGGGGTGGTTACGGGGATGAACATCTTCCAGCTCTGGCTACCGTAAAAAGAGGATCAGCGACTGCGGGACTTAAAGAGAGGCGGTCCGGTCGACGACCTGGCAGGTCACGGCATCGACTTTTTCATCGGAATGCAAATGATGCAACAAGAAGTACGAATTTGAAGTGTCCCAGGTGATGGAATCGGAGGGAAAAAGTGGTTTTTCTCCCTCTGCTGACAAAGCGATCGTTACGTAGGGATTTATGGACGGAAAGACTTTCGAATCCGAAAGAAAGAATCTAGAATTATCTAAAGCAGATACTGAAAATGTATTCGATTTAAAAAGTCTATTTACTTATTTTAATCAAGAGAAAGATATGCAAGTCTACCAAATTTATTAACCTATCCATTTCTTTTATAAATTTCAAATTTATATATATTTGTTTCCGAATTTAATTTTATTCACGAATTACTTATATCGAATACTTTCCCAGTGATAGGTTCAGTCGGATTTTTTTATGTAAAATAATTGTAATGATTAGGGGGGGGGGGGGGGTAACAACGTGGGGTACGCCGTGACAGCTCAAAAGTCGCTAGATATATGCTATATATATATATGCATGTTTTATTTTATTCCCATTGTTATACTATAACTATAGTTTTATCTATCTATACAAGGGGTACGCCAGTTACATACACATTTCCAGGGGGTACGTGAAGCATAAAAGGTTGAGAACCACTGATATATGTTTTATTTTATTCCCATTGTTATACTATAACTATAGTTTTATCTATCTATACAAGGGGTACACCAGTTACATACACATTTCCAGGGGTTACGTGAAGAATAAAAGGTTGAGACCACTGATATATGTTTTATTTTATTCCCATTATTATACTATAACTATAGTTTTATCTATCTATACAAGGGGTACGCCAGTTACATACACATTTCCAGGGGGTACGTGAAGCATAAAAGGTTGAGAACCACTGATATATGTTTTATTTTATTCCCATTGTTATACTATAACTATAGTTTCATCTATCTATACAAGGGGTACGCCAGTTACATACACATTTCCAGGGGTTACGTGAAGAATAAAAGGTTGAGAACCACTGATATATGTTTTATTTTATTCCCATTGTTATACTATAACTATAGTTTTATCTATCTATACAAGGGGTACGCCAGTTACATACACATTTCCAGGGGGTACGTGAAGCATAAAAGATTGAGAACCACTGATATATGTTTTATTTTATTCCCATTGTTATACTATAACTATAGTTTTATCTATCTATACAAGGGGTACACCAGTTACATACACATTTCCAGGGGGTACGTGAAGCATAAAAGGTTGAGAACCACTGATATATGTTTTATTTTATTCCCATTGTTATACTATAACTATAGTTTTATCTATCTATAGAAGGGGTACGCCAGTTACATACACATTTCCAGGGGGTACGTGAAGCATAAAAGGTTGAGAACCACTGATATATATGTTTTATTTTATTCCCATTGTTATACTATAACTATAGTTTTATCTATCTATACAAGGGGTACGCCAGTTACATACACATTTCCAGGGGGTACGTGAAGCATAAAAGGTTGAGAACCACTGATATATGTTTTATTTTATTCCCATTGTTATATTATAACTATAGTTTTATCTATCTATAAAAGGGGTACGCCAGTTACATACACATTTCCAGGGGGTACGTGAAGCATAAAAGGTTGAGAACCACTGATATATGTTTTATTTTATTCCCATTGTTATACTATAACTATAGTTTTATCTATCTATAGAAGGGGTACGCCAGTTACATACACATTTCAGGGGGTACGTGAAGCATAAAAGGTTGAGAACCACTGATATATATGTTTTATTTTATTCCCATTGTTATACTATAACTATAGTTTTATCTATCTATACAAGGGGTACGCCAGTTACATACACATTTCCAGGGGGTACGTGAAGAATAAAAGGTTGAGAACCACTTATATATAGGTTTTATTTTATTCCCATTGTTATACTATAACTATAGTTTTATCTATCTATACAAGGGGCCAGTTACATACACATTTCCAGGGGGAACGTGAAGCATAAAAGGTTGAGAACCACTGATATATGTTTTATTTTATTCCCATTGTTATACTATAACTATAGTTTTACCTATCTATAAAAGGGGTACACCAGTTAGATACACATTTCAAGGGGTACGTGAAGCATAAAAGGTTGAGAACCACTGATAATGTTTTATTTTATTCCCATTGTTATACTATAACTATAGTTTTATCTATCTATACAAGGGGCCAGTTACATACACATTTCCAGGGGGTACGTGAAGCATAAAAGGTTGAGAACCACTTATATATATGTTTTATTTTATTCCCATTGTTATACTCTAACTACAGTTTTATCTATCTATACAAGGGATAAGCCAGTTACATACACATTTCCAGGGGGTACGTGAAGAATAAAAGGTTGAGAACCACTTATATATATGTTTTATTTTATTCCCATTGTTATACTATAACTATAGTTTTATCTATCTATACAAGGGGTACGCCAGTTACATACACATTTCCAGGAGGTACGTGAAGCATAAAAGGTTGAGAACCACTGATATATATGTTTTATTTTATTCCCATTGTTATACTATAACTATAGTTTTATCTATCTATACAAGGGGTACGCTAGTTACATACACATTTCCAGGGGGTACGTGAAGAATGAAAGGTTGAGAACCACTGATATATGTTTTATTTTATTGCCATTGTTATAATATAACTATAGTTTTATCTATCTATAGAAGAGGTACGCCAGTTACATACACATTTCCAGGGGGTACGTGAAGCATAAAAGGTTGAGAACCACTGATATATGTTTTATTTTATTGCCATTGTTATAATATAACTATAGTTTTATCTATCTATAGAAGGGGTACGCCAGTTCCATACACATTTCCAGGGGGTACGTGAAGCATAAAAGGTTGAGAACCACTTATATACCACTTATATAAGTATTATATTATTAACACATATATAATACTTATATAAGTGTGTTGAGAACCACTTATATAAGTATTATATATGTTTTATTTTATTCCCATTGTTATACTATAACTATAGTTTTATCTATCTATAGAAGGGGTACGCCAGTTCCATACACATTTCCAGGGGGTACGTGAAGCATAAAAGGTTGAGAACCACTTATATACCACTTATATAAGTATTATATTATTAACACATATATAATACTTATATAAGTGTGTTGAGAACCACTTATATAAGTATTATATATGTTTTATTTTATTCCCATTGTTATACTATAACTATAGTTTTATCTATCTATACAAGGGGTACGCCAGTTACATACACATTTCCAGGGAGTACGTGAAGCATAAAAGGTTGAGAACCACTTATATATATGTTTTATTTTATTACCATTGTTATACTATAACTATAATTTTATCTATCTATAGAAGGGGTACGCCAGTTACATACACATTTCCAGGGGATACGTGAAGCATAAAAGGTTGAGAACCACTGATATATGTTTTATTTTATTGCCATTGTTATAATATAACTATAGTTTTATCTATCTATAGAAGAGGTACGCCAGTTACATACACATTTCCAGGGGGTACGTGAAGCATAAAAGGTTGAGAACCACTGATATATGTTTTATTTCATTGCCATTGTTATAATATAACTATAGTTTTATCTATCTATAGAAGGGGTACGCCAGTTCCATACACATTTCCAGGGGGTACGTGAAGCATAAAAGGTTGAGAACCACTTATATACCACTTATATAAGTATTATATTATTAACACATATATAATACTTATATAAGTGTGTTGAGAACCACTTATATAAGTATTATATATGTTTTATTTTATTCCCATTGTTATACTATAACTATAGTTTTATCTATCTATACAAGGGGTACGCCAGTTACATACACATTTCCAGGGAGTACGTGAAGCATAAAAGGTTGAGAACCACTGATATATATGCTTTATTTTATTCCCATTGTTATACTATAACTACAGTTTTATCTATCTATAGAAGGGGTACGCCAGTTACATACACATTTCCAGGGGGTACGTGACGCATAAAAGATTGAGAACCACTGATACATATGTTTTATTTTATTCCCATTGTTATACTATAACTATAGTTTTATCTATCTATACAAGGGGTACGCCAGTTACATACACATTTCCAGGTGGTACGTGAAGCATAAAAGGTTGAGAACCACTGATATATATGTTTTATTTTATTCCCATTGTTATACTATAACTATAGTTTTATCTATCTATAGAAGGGGTACGCCAGTTACATACACGTTTCCAGGGGATACGTGAAGCATAAAAGGTTGAGAACCACTGATATATCTTTTATTTTATTCCCATTGTTATAATATAACTATAGTTTTATCTATCTATAGAAGGGGTACGCCAGTTACATACACATTTCAGGGGTACGTGAAGCATAAAAGGTTGAGAACCACTGATATATATATGTTTTATTTTATTCCCATTGTTATACTATAACTATAGTTTTATCTATCGATAGAAGGGGTACGCCAGTTACATACACATTTCCAGGGGGTACGTGAATCATAAAAGGTTGAGAACCACTGATATATGTTTTATTTTATTCCCATTGTCATAATATAACTATAGTTTTATCTAACTATACAAGGGGTACGCCAGTTACATACACATTTCCAGGGGGTACGTGAAGCATAAAAGGTTGAGAACAACTGATATATGTTTTATTTTATTCCCATTGTTATAATATAACTATAGTTTTATCTATCTATAGAAGGGGTACGCTAGTTACATACACATTTCCAGGGGGTACGTGAAGCATAAAAGGTTGAGAACCACTGATATATGTTTTATTTTATTCCCATTGTTATACTATAACTATAGTTTTATCTATCTATACATGGGGTACTCCAGTTACATACACATTTCCAGGGGGTACGTGAAGAATAAAAGGTTGAGAACCACTTATATATATGTTTTATTTTATTCCCATTGTTATACTATAACTATAGTTTTATCTATCTATACAAGGGGCCAGTTACATACACATTTCCAGGGGGAACGTGAAGCATAAAAGGTTGAGAACCACTGATATATGTTTTATTTTATTCCCATTGTTATACTATAACTATAGTTTTACCTATCTATACAAGGGGTACACCAGTTAGATACACATTTCAAGGGGTACACCAGTTAGATACACATTTCAAGGGGTACGTGAAGCATAAAAGGTTGAGAACCACTTATATATATGTTTTATTTTATTCCCATTGTTATACTATAACTATAGTTTTATCTATCTATACAAGGGGTACGCCAGTTACATACACATTTCCAGGAGGTACGTGAAGCATAAAAGGTTGAGAACCACTGATATATATGTTTTATTTTATTCCCATTGTTATACTATAACTATAGTTTTATCTATCTATACAAGGGGTACGCTAGTTACATACACATTTCCAGGGGGTACGTGAAGAATGAAAGGTTGAGAACCACTTATATATATGTTTTATTTTATTACCATTGTTATACTATAACTATAGTTTTATCTATCTATAGAAGGGGTACGCCAGTTACATACACATTTCCAGGGGATACGTGAAGCATAAAAGGTTGAGAACCACTGATATATGTTTTATTTTATTGCCATTGTTATAATATAACTATAGTTTTATCTATCTATAGAAGGGGTACGCCAGTTCCATACACATTTCCAGGGGGTACGTGAAGCATAAAAGGTTGAGAACCACTTATATACCACTTATATAAGTATTATATTATTAACACATATATAATACTTATATAAGTGTGTTGAGAACCACTTATATAAGTATTATATATGTTTTATTTTATTCCCATTGTTATACTATAACTATAGTTTTATCTATCTATACAAGGGGTACGCCAGTTACATACACATTTCCAGGGAGTACGTGAAGCATAAAAGGTTGAGAACCACTGATATATATGCTTTATTTTATTCCCATTTTTATACTATAACTACAGTTTTATCTATCTATAGAAGGGGTACGCCAGTTACATACACATTTCCAGGGGGTACGTGACGCATAAAAGATTGAGAACCACTGATACATATGTTTTATTTTATTCCCATTGTTATACTATAACTATAGTTTTATCTATCTATACAAGGGGTACGCCAGTTACATACACATTTCCAGGTGGTACGTGAAGCATAAAAGGTTGAGAACCACTGATATATATGTTTTATTTTATTCCCATTGTTATACTATAACTATAGTTTTATCTATCTATAGAAGGGGTACGCCAGTTACATACACGTTTCCAGGGGATACGTGAAGCATAAAAGGTTGAGAACCACTGATATATCTTTTATTTTATTCCCATTGTTATAATATAACTATAGTTTTATCTATCTATAGAAGGGGTACGCCAGTTACATACACATTTCAGGGGTACGTGAAGCATAAAAGGTTGAGAACCACTGATATATATATGTTTTATTTTATTCCCATTGTTATACTATAACTATAGTTTTATCTATCGATAGAAGGGGTACGCCAGTTACATACACATTTCCAGGGGGTACGTGAATCATAAAAGGTTGAGAACCACTGATATATGTTTTATTTTATTCCCATTGTCATAATATAACTATAGTTTTATCTAACTATACAAGGGGTACGCCAGTTACATACACATTTAAAGGGGGTACGTGAAGCATAAAAGGTTGAGAACAACTGATATATGTTTTATTTTATTCCCATTGTTATAATATAACTATAGTTTTATCTATCTATAGAAGGGGTACACTAGTTACATACACATTTCCAGGGGGTACGTGAAGCATAAAAGGTTGAGAACCACTGATATATGTTTTATTTTATTCCCATTGTTATAATATAACTATAGTTTTATCGATCTATAGAAGGGGTACGCCAGTTACATACACATTTCCAGGGGGAACGTGAAGCATAAAAGGTTGAGAACCACTGATATATATGCTTTTTTTTATTCCCATTGTTATACTATAACTACAGTTTTATCTATCTATAGAAGGGGTACGCCAGTTACATACACATTTCCAGGGGGTACGTGACGCATAAAAGATTTAGAACTACTGATACATATGTTTTATTTTATTCCCATTGTTATACTATAACTATAGTTTTATCTATCTATACAAGGGGTACGCCAGTTACATACACATTTCCAGGGGGTACGTGAAGCATAAAAGGTTGAGAACCACTGATATATATGTTTTATTTTATTCCCATTGTTATACTATAACTATAGTTTTATCTATCTATAGAAGGGGTACGCCAGTTACATACACATTTCCAGGGGATACGTGAAGCATAAAAGTTTGAGAACCACTGATATATCTTTTATTTTATTCCCATTGTTATAATATAACTATAGTTTTATCTATCTATAGAAGGGGTACGCCAGTTACATACACATTTCAGGGGTACGTGAAGCATAAAAGGTTGAGAACCACTGATATATATATGTTTTATTTTATTCCCATTGTTATACTATAACTATAGTTTTATCTATCGATAGAAGGGGTACGCCAGTTACATACACATTTCCAGGGGGTACGTGAAACATTAATGGTTGAGAACCACTGATATATGTTTTATTTTATTCCCATTGTTATAATATAACTATAGTTTTATCTATCTGTAGAAAGGGTACGCCAGTTACATACACATTTCCAGGGGTTACGTGAAGCATAAAAGGTTGAGAACCACTGATATATGTTTTATTTTATTCCCATTGTTATAATATAACTATAGTTTTATCGATCTATAGAAGGGGTACGCCAGTTACATACACATTTCCAGGGGGAACGTGAAGCATAAAAGGTTGAGAACCACTGATATATGTTTTATTTTATTCCCATTGTTATAATATAACTGTAGTTTTATCTATCTATACAAGGGGTACGCCAGTTACATTCACATTTCCATGGGGTACGTGAAGCATAAAAATTTGAGAACCAATATGTTTTATTTTATTCCCAATGTTGTAATATAACTATAGTTTAATCTATTTATACAAGGGGTACGCCAGTTACATACACATTTCCAGGGGGTACGTGAAGCATAAAAGTTTGAGAACCACTGATATATGTTTTATTTTATTCCCATTGTTATACTATAACTATAGTTTTATCTATCTATACAAGGGGTACACCAGTTACATACACATTTCCAGGGGGTACGTGAAGAATAAAAGGTTGAGAACCACTGATATATGTTTTATTTTATTCCCATTGTTATAATATAACTATAGTTTTATCTATCTATACAAGGGGTACGCCAGTTACATACACATTTCCAGGGGGTACGTGAAGCATAAAAGGTTGAGAACCACTTTTATATGTTTTATTTTATTCACATTGTTATAATATAACTATAGTTTTATCTATCTATACAAGGGGTACGCCAGTTACATACACATTTCCAGGGGGTACGTGAAGCATAAAAGGTTGAGAACCACTGATATATGTTTTATTTTATTCCCATTGTTATAATATAACTGTAGTTTTATCTATCTATACAAGGGGTACGCCAGTTACATTCACATTTCCATGGGGTACGTGAAGCATAAAAATTTGAGAACCAATATGTTTTATTTTATTCCCAATGTTGTAATATAACTATAGTTTAATCTATCTATACAAGGGGTACGCCAGTTACATACACATTTCCAGGGGGTACGTGAAGCATAAAAGTTTGAGAACCACTGATATATGTTTTATTTTATTCCCATTGTTATACTATAACTATAGTTTTATCTATCTATACAAGGGGTACACCAGTTACATACACATTTCCAGGGGGTACGTGAAGAATAAAAGGTTGAGAACCACTGATATATGTTTTATTTTATTCCCATTGTTATAATATAACTATAGTTTTATCTATCTATACAAGGGGTACGCCAGTTACATACACATTTCCAGGGGGTACGTGAAGCATAAAAGGTTGAGAACCACTTTTATATGTTTTATTTTATTCACATTGTTATAATATAACTATAGTTTTATCTATCTATACAAGGGGTACGCCAGTTACATACACATTTCCAGGGGGTACGTGAAGCATAAAAGGTTGAGAACCACTTTTATATGTTTTATTTTATTCACATTGTTATAATATAACTATAGTTTTATCTATCTATACAAGGGGTACACCAGTTACATACACATTTCCAGGGGGTACGTGAAGCATAAAAGTTTGAGAACCACTGATATATGTTTTATTTTATTCCCATTGTTATAATATAACTATAGTTTTATCTATCTATACAAGGGGTACGCCAGTTACATACACATTTCCAGGGGGTACGTGAAGCATAAAAGGTTGAGAACCACTTTTATATGTTTTATTTTATTCACATTGTTATAATATAACTATAGTTTTATCTATCTATACAAGGGGTACGCCAGTTACATACACATTTCCAGGGGGTACGTGAAGCATAAAAGGTTGAGAACCACTTTTATATGTTTTATTTTATTCACATTGTTATAATATAACTATAGTTTTATCTATCTATACAAGGGGTACGCCAGTTACATACACATTTCCAGGGGGTAAGTGAAGCATAAAAGGTTGAGAACCACTGATATATGTTTTATTTTATTCCCATTGTTATACTATAACTATAGTTTTATCTATCTATACAAGGGGTACGCCAGTTACATACACATTTCCAGGGGGTACGTGAAGCATAAAAGGTTGAGAACCACTGATATGTGTTTTATTTTATTCCCATTGTTATAATATAACTATAGTTTTATCTATCTATACAAGGGGTACGCCAGTTACATACACATTTCCAGGGGGTACAGTCGCTCAAAAAATATCCGAACACTATGTTTGATTACATAATTTAGAAAAAATATCTGGGAATGATTTTTTTAGAAATTACTGATCTAGCAACCTTCGTATACGAAGGTTGCCAGATCATTAACCACTGGTATAGATGATACTTTGGATGATGTGCACAACCACTGGTATAAATGATACTTTGGAAGAGGTGAATTAAAAAACCCAGACCATTCTTGTATATTTATTACTAGTTTTATTATTGGTTAAGGTAACACTCACCTTTATATTAATATTAATATATAAATGTACATTATTTGAAAAAAATTATTGTTATGTATTATTAGCTTTATATGATAATACACTGCTATCCCGTGGCAGAATGGTTATCGCGCTTCGCTACTGATCTAAGAGATCTGGGTTCGAACCCAGAGTAAAGCATAGACATTTTTCAAGTGAGGTCTCACTATCCTCACAGACCTTCTACTATGGCGTATGAACTGACAGGCTCCTGTCAGACCTCTGTGGCAAGCAGCTGCTTGAGGGGGGTTTTATTTCCATTTTTTATTGCTATTGTATGTTACCACTATTATTTTAAAATAAAGATATTTATGTTTGAACTCTTTATTTTGCTATTAAATAATGAAACATTCTTCATTAATTGATTCTCGAAAGTATCCTCTGGGAACAAATGCAGCATCAAAAAGTGTAGAAGCAATCCCAGTCTCGGGTCTGGCTCAGTCGGTAGCGCGCCAGGCTCGTAATCTGTAGTTCCCAGGTTCGAGTTCCAGCTGGGTCAGCATTGAGATTTATCTCCGCAAAATTCCCCGCCCTGCCCACGGTCAGTAGGGGACACCGATGCGCTTAGAAAGGCCGCCGCCCGTCGGATGGGACGTTAAGCCGTGGTCTCGTGTGCGGGAGAGCCATAACCTGTGCACGTTAAAGAACACGCTGGATGGCCTTGACGGGAGGCTACCATCTGTCTCCCAACATCTGTTCCACTGGGTCCCCTCCCCCAACCTTCTCTGAGCCTTCGGGGTCCATGTGACTTGGCCATTTAGCCCATGGTGTGCAAAAAAGTGCCTCTCAGAGGTAAAACAACCCAACGTTAAAGAACACGCTGGATGGCCTTGACGGGAGGCTACCATCTGTCTCCCAACAGCTGTTCCAGTGCACACCATGGACTAAATGGCCAGGTCACATGGACCCCGAAGGCTCAGAGAAGGTTGGGGGAGGGGACCCACTGGAACAGCTGTTGGGAGACAGATGGTAGCCTCCCGTCAAGGCCACCTAGCATGTTCTTTAATGTGCACAGGGTATGGCTCTCCCCCATGCCGTCCGTCGGATGGGACGTTAAGCCTATTCGTCTTAACGTCCCATCCGACGGACGGCGGCCTTTCCAAGCCCATCGGTTTCCCCTACTGACCGTGGGCATGTCAGGGAATTTTGCGGATATAAATCTCAACGCTGACCCAGCTGGGACTCGAACCTGGGAACTACAGATTACGAGCCTGGCGCGAACAGTCTACGGATTACTTCTTCTACGCTGTGAGGCATTTTTAATAAAGATTTCCCACTATCAACTTCACGATTCGCGTCCTGCTGA
This sequence comes from Ryuthela nishihirai, assembly GCA_038380435.1. Taxonomy (NCBI): domain Eukaryota; kingdom Metazoa; phylum Arthropoda; class Arachnida; order Araneae; family Heptathelidae; genus Ryuthela; species Ryuthela nishihirai. The sequence goes on from JAWZYU010000008.1 coordinate 15,564,936, forward strand.
CCCTTTATGATCCCGTCATCCCTGATCCCTGACCTCTGACCGTGGCCCTGGGAGACAGACCAGTAGGGCACGACTGCAAAAGTTGACAGAAATGCGGAAGTGCTCAGCGAAGTGGAAATGACGAAAGATCTTTCCACGCTTCACCCAGCACGTGCTCTGACCGCTGCGAAGTCCGTCCTCCAGGAGGCGCTACTTTCACCCGTCAGCGCGTGGCTGTTTCTACGGCAACGGAACAGAAGAGCAGGAGGAGTCGAGAGTGGGAAAGTTGACCGTGAAAGTGTGAGGAGTCGGATGAGAGTCAAACTCCTTCCGCATTGAGTAGCCGATTCCGAGAGAGTTGGAGGATTCACTTCCCTGTTCACTTCTAACCCTTCAAAAGAAAGCATTAACAGTTGAAGAAACAGTTTTTGAAACAATTTGAACTTCGGGTGATGTTGTAACGGAATCTTCAGGAGAAAATCTCTCATTAAGGTAAATATATTTGCAATGATTTGCATTACTTATAGTTCGAGTTTAAGTAGAGCCGGACAAAGTTCTGTTGTCGTCTGAAGAAGGATTTCATTTTTTGTCGCGATCAGAAAATTCAATTTTTTTGTTCCCGTAGAAGTCCCGCTAGTATTATTTTTATTTCCGTAGTTTTTTTTTGTTCCCGTAGAAGTTCGTAGGAGTCCCGCGTAGAAGTCCCCGCCCCCAAAACAGAGAATTTTTTCCCCACCCATAGGAAGGATTTAATTTTTTTGCCAACAAGAAAATTTATTTTTTGCAGCCTATACAAGAATTTTGTTTTTTGTCACAAAAAGAAATTTTTTTGCAGCCTATAAAAGGATTTTGTTTTTTGTCACAAAAAGAAAATTTAATTTTTTGCTGCCCGTAGAAGAATTTTACTTTTTGTCATAAGAATAAAATGCAATTTTTTTTCCTCCCACAGAAGAATGTTATTTTTTGTCAAAACAAAAAATTTTCTTTTGCAGCCAATAGAACGATTTTATTTTTTTGTCACAACACGAAAATTTATTTTTTTGCAGCCAATAGAAGAATTTTGTTTTTTGTCACAAAAAATTTTTAAATTTTTTCCTGCCCGTAGAAGATTTTACTTTTTGTCACAAGAAGAAAATACAATTTTTTGCTTCCCATAGAAAGATTTAATTTTGTGCGAAGAAGAAAATTTATTTTTTTGCAGCCAATAGAAGAATTTTGTTTTTTGTCACAAAAAATTTTTACATTTTTTGCTGCCCGTAGAAGATTTTACTTTTTGTCACAAGACGAAAATACAATTTTTTGCTTCCCATAGAAAGATTTTATTTTGTGCGAAGAAGAAAATTTATTTTTTTGCAGCCAATAGAAGAATTTTGTTTTTTGTCACAAAAAATTTTTACATTTTTTGCTGCCCGTAGAAGATTTTACTTTTTGTCACAAGACGAAAATACAATTTTTTGCTTCCCATAGAAAGATTTTATTTTGTGCGAAGAAGAAAATTTTTTTTTTTGCAGCCAATAGAAGAATTTTTTTTTTTTGTCACAAAAGATTTTTACATTTTTTGCTGCCCGTAGAAGATTTTACTTTTTGTCACAAGAAGAAAATACAATTTTTTGCTTCCCATAGAAAGATTTTATTTTGTGCGAAGAAGAAAATTTATTTTTTTGCAGCCAATAGAAGAATTTTGTTTTTTGTCACAAAAAATTTTTAAATTTTTTCCTACCCGTAGAAGATTTTACTTTTTGTCACAAGAAGAAAATACAATTTTTTGCTTCCCATAGAAAGATTTTATTTTGTGCGAACAAGAAAATTTATTTTTTTGCGACCAATAGAAGAATTTTGTTTTTTGTCACAAAAAATTTTTACATTTTTTGCTGCCCGTAGAAGATTTTACTTTTTGTCACAAGAAGAAAATACAATTTTTTGCTTCCCATAGAAAGATTTTATTTTGTGCGAAGAAGAAAATTTATTTTTTTGCAGCCAACAGAAGAATTTTGTTTTTTGTCACAAAAAATTTTTAAATTTTTTGCTGCCCGTAGAAGATTTTACTTTTTGTCACAAGAAGAAAATACAATTTTTTGCTTCCCATAGAAAGATTTTATTTTGTGCGAAGAAGAAAATTTATTTTTTTGCAGCCAATAGAAAAATTTTGTTTTTTGTCACAAAAGGAAATTTTTTTTGCAGCCTATAGAAGGATTTTGTTTTTTTTTCACAAAAAGAAAATTTAATTTTTTGCTGCCCGTAGAAGAATTTTACTTTTTGTCATAAGAAGAAAATGCAATTTTTTTCCTCCCATAGAAAGATATTATTTTTTGTCAAAACAAAAAATTTCCTTTTGCAGCCAATAGAACGAATTTATTTTTTGTCACAACACGAAAATTTTTTTTTTGCAGCCTATAAAAGAATTTTGTTTTTTTTGTCACAAAACATTTTAAATTTTTTGCTGCACGTAGATTTTACTTTTTGTCACAAAAAGAAAATGCAATTTTTTGCTCCCATAGAAGGATTTTATTTTTTGTCACAACAATGAAATTTAATTTTTGCACCTCATAGAAGGAATTAATTTTCCGTCACAACAAGAAAATATAATTTTTTGCTTCCCATAGAAGGATTTTATTTTGTGCGAACAAGAAAAAAATTTTTTTGCAGCCTATAGAAGAATTGTTTTTGTCACAAAAGGAAAATTTATTTTTTGCGCCTATAGAAGGATTTCTTTTGTCACAAAAAGAAAATTACATTTTTTGCTGCCTGTAGAAGAACTTTACTTTTTGTCATAAGAAGAAATTGCAATTTTTTCCTCCCATAGAAGGATTTTATTTTTTGTCATAACAAAAAATTTCCTTTTGCAGCCAATAGAACGATTTTATTTTTTGTCACAACACAAAAATTTATTTTTTTGCAGCCAATAGAAGAATTTTGTTTTGTCAAAAAAATTTTAAATTTTTTGCTGCACGTAGAAGATTTTACTTTTTGTCACAACAAGAAAATGCAATTTTTTGCTTCCCATAGAAGGATTTTATTTTTTGTCACAACAATGAAATCTAATTTTTGCAGCTCATAGAAGGTTTTTGTTTTTTATCACAACAATTAAACTCCATTTTTGCACCCCGTGGAACGATTTGATTTTTTTGTGACAACAAGAAATTTAATATTTTTTGCCACCCATCAAAAGGATTTCATTTTTGATCATAACATCAAGCCAAAGATTCTTATCAGCAGTTAACTGATCCTTTACACGTTTATTAAGTTCTTTGTAATGCTTTCTATTAGGACTAGTAGGGTATTGATTAAGGACATTTCTTCAGTTCTTTCTTTCTGAAATAAGTTCAAATGCCTCATCACTCAAATAATTCTGTCCCTTCTGCTCCTTTTTTTCCTAAAAGAGTACTGTTAGTGTCCAAAAAAGCCTGTTTAAAATGATCCCATTCTTCCTCAACTTCAGTAGTAAGCATACCATGACTGTCATAATGATTAAGTAACCTATCATGGTAAGCTTTGGCTATAACTGGATCTTTCAGAGCTTCAGTATTAAAAGTAAATTTTTTAACCCTAGCACAACATTTTTTAAGCTTAAGTTGCAAGACACTTTTAACAAGGTAATGGTCAGATCCAATTTCAGCTCCCCTATATGCCCTGGTATTCCTAACAGAACTAGCCCATTTGCTGTTAATTAATATGTAATCAATCATATTCTTATGCAGCCCATCAGGTGAAACCCATGTGTATTTATGTATGTCGCGGTGTTTGTAATATGTGTTAGTTATTCTGAAACCATTGAGTTTACTTACCTGTAGGAGACGTTGCCCATTGCCATTGCAGCTACGAATACCAAAAGGGCCTATTACTCCTCCCTAAAGGTCAGAGTCAGTACCAACTTTGGCATTGAAGTCACCTAGAACAAGGGTAATATCTCCTTTCTTGACAGAATTCACAATATCCTGATGTTGTTCATAAAACCTATCCTTCTCATCCTCATCGGCATCCTCAGTGGGGGCATAACAGCAGATAACATTCAAGTCTTTAATGCTTGTCTGAAATTTTGCTGTAAGAAACCTTTCATTAATGCACTCATATCCTAGAAGAGCATCATTAACATGTCTGCTGAGCAGCAGACCCACGCCTTGGTGATGCTTTCCATCCTCCCTCCCTGTAAAGAGAAATTTAAAGTTATTTTTAAGAATCTGTCAATTTTGTGAATCACTTTATCTGTCCATCTGGTCTCTTGCAAGCCGAGAATATCTAAATTATAACGGTGGAACTCCTGTGTGAGGACATCAAGAGAAAAAGCTCTGTGCAGAGTCCTCACATTCCAACTACCTATGGAGAGAAAATGGTTAGTGGGATGTTTAAACAAAATTATGTTTATTGAGAGAGGGACTGCCGACAATATCAAACAGCCCCCTAATCGCAGACATGGGGCAAAGACCCGTTCCCCCACCACTAAAGGCTGAAGCCATCTACACTGGAAGACTTCCTCCAATGTAGAATTTGACGATGCTAATAGAAGCAAAGAGTTCAGGTGCCTGCGATGACTTCTGCTCAGGATTATCCACCAGCTGATAAACATATCCTGTGAATCTATTCACTTGTGGCTGTCAACCCACAAACAAACAGAAAACACAGCGGAAGGTTTTCCCTCCACAGAAGCCCACCAGTGCAGCAAAATCAGGATCCATAATCAAGCTCAGAGCCATATATCTGTCCAGTCCAGTGGGTTTCTATGGTCAGCACTAGGACCCCGTGTGGTTGACCACTCCTCAGCAGGGTAGAAAAGAAAGAAAAGTAGCCATAGTTATCCAGATCAGTAAGGCCACACTAATCTGGCAGCCCTACTCTTCCGTTCACTTCCACAAGGTTATCTCTTTTGAAAGGTACAGTCGGTCAAAAAAGTATCCGAACACTATGGTTGATTTCAGAATTCAGAAAAAATATCTGGCAACGATTTTTTTAGAAATGAGTGATCTGGCAACCTTCGTGTCACGTGACACGAAGGTTGCCAGATCACTCATTTCTAAAAAAAACCGTTGCCAGATATTTCTTCTGAATTCTGTAACAAACCATAGTGTTCGGATACTTTTTTGAGCGACTGTACCAACGGCCTGCATCACAAGAAGACGGGTCAGACAACTTAAAGCAATTAAAAGTTTAAAGAAAATCAACAATATTTTATTAAATTCTTCTTCCTTTTAGTTATATGTTAGCGGTTGTATGTAAAAATATTATTGTGAAGTAATAAGTAGAAAGATCAACTATATACTTTAAAATATATTATGCATTATCCTAAAACTACCGCTAGTTATATTATTTGTTAGTTTTAAAATCTTTAAACTACTTTGCGTTGCACAAACAAACAATAGAATTTTTCTGACGCCACTTTTCTTGTTTATTGTGTATCCAAAGAACGCTTAATTCTTTCCACTTATTCAAATGTTAGGGGCGGGGGTGGCTCAGTCGCTAACGCGCCAGGCTCGTAATCTGTAGTTCCCAGGTTCGAGTCCCAGCTGGGTCAGCGTTGAGATTTATCTCCGCAAAACTCCCCGCCCTTCCCACGGTCAGTAGGGGACACAGATGGGTTTGGAAAAGGCCGCCGTCCCTCGGATGGGACGTTAAGCCGTGGCGCCGTGTGTGGGAGAGCCATACCCTGTGCACGTTAAAGAACACGCTGGATGGCCTTGACGGGAGGCTACCATCTGTCTCCCAACAGCTGTTCCAGTGGGTCCCCTCCCCCAACCTTCTCTGAGACTTCAGGGTCCATGTCACCTGGCCACTTAGCCCATGGTGTGCAAAAAAGTGCCGCTCAGAGGTAAAACAACACAACGAGAGGAGGTAAAACACACAATTAAAGAACACGCTGGATGGCCTTGACGGGAGGCTACCATCTGTCTCCCAACAGCTGTTCCAGTGGGTCCCCTCCCCCAACCTTCTCTGAGCCTTCGGGGTCCTTGTGACCTGGCCATTTAGCCTATGGTGTGCAAAAAAGTGCCGCTCAGAGGTAAAACAACACAACGAGAGGAGGTAAAACACACAATTAAAGAACACGCTGGATGGCCTTGACGGGAGGCTACCATCTGTCTCCCAACAGCTGTTCCAGTGGGTCCCCTCCCCCAACCTTCTCTGAGCCTTCGGGGTCCTTGTGACCTGGCCATTTAGCCTATGGTGTGCAAAAAAGTGCCGCTCAGAGGTAAAACAACACAACGAGAGGAGGTAAAACACACAATTAAAGAACACGCTGGATGGCCTTGACGGGAGGCTACCATCTGTCTCCCAACAGCTGTTCCAGTGGGTCACCTCCCCCAACCTTCTCTGAGCCTTCGGGGTCCTTGTGACCTGGCCATTTAGCCCATGGTGTGCAAAAAAGTGCCGCTCAGAGGTAAAACAACACAACGAGAGGAGGTAAAACACACAATTAAAGAACACGCTGGATGGCCTTGACGGGAGGCTACCATCTGTCTCCCAACAGCTGTTCCAGTGGGTCCCCTCCCCCAACCTTCTCTGAGCCTTCGGGGTCATTGTGACCTGCCCATTTAGCCTATGGTGTGCAAAAAAGTGCCGCTCAGTGGTAAAGCAATCCAATTCAAATGTTAGGAGAGAAGCTGTTGAAAGTGTGAAGCGCCCTCTGTTGACCAATTTCACTTAAGGGTTCAAACTGCAATGTAAAGAAGCACACTTTCAGGTGCACCATCTTACATTAGTTCTACGGAGACTTCTCTTGATGACTTACACGTTCTTTGTTCTCACCATGCGAATTTATGCTTTTGTCGCCTCAAGTGATTTACTTTCTGCAGCAATCAGTTCTCTTTTTCTGCCGCTTAAAAGGATAACAGGTAAAAGAGTTTGGGATCATAACAATTTAATATTTAAATGCCAAAACTGCAAATCTGACTCAATAGCTTATCTACCTTAATAATTTGAAAGGATTTCTGTTTCTACAAAAATCCTTTTAAAATTTCAATATAAATGCAAAATGTGCCACCTCTAAAACCCGAGCTACTACAAACTACACGGATTGCGGTATATTCCAGTTCACACAGTAGGTTACATGACTGGGTCACAAGGATCCCGAGGGCTCAGAGAAGGTTAGGGGAGGACACCCACTAGAGAGCTCCGGGTCACAAGGATCCCGAGGGCTCAGAGAAGGTTGGAGGAGGACACCCACTAGAGAGCTCCCGGTCACAAGGATCCCGAGGGCTCAGAGAAGGTTGGGGGAGTACACCCACTAGAGAGCTCCGAGTCACAAGGATCCCGAGGGCTCAGAGAAGGTTGGGGGAGGACACCCACTTGAGAGCTCCGGGTCACGAGGATCCCGAGGCTCAAAGAAGGTTGGAGGAGGACACCCACTAGAGAGCTCCCGGTCACAAGGATCCCGAGGGCTCAGAGAAGGTTGGGGGAGTACACCCACTAGAGAGCTCCGAGTCACAAGGATCCCGAGGGCTCAGAGAAGGTTGGGGGAGGACACCCACTTGAGAGCTCCGGGTCACGAGGATCCCGAGGCTCAAAGAAGGTTGGAGGAGGACACCCACTAGAGAGCTCCGGGTCACAAGGATCCCGAGGGCTCAGAGAAGGTTGGGGAGAACACTCACTAGAGAGCTCCGGGTCACAAGGATCCCGAGGGCTCAGAGAAGGTTGGAGGAGGACACCCACTAGAGAGCTCCCGGTCACAAGGATCCCGAGGGCTCAGAGAAGGTTGGGGGAGGACACCCACTAGAGAGCTCCGAGTCACAAGGATCCCGAGGGCTCAGAGAAGGTTGGGGGAGGACACCCACTTGAGAGCTCCGGGTCACAAGGATCCCGAGGCTCAAAGAAGGTTGGAGGAGGACACCCACTAGAGAGCTCCGGGTCACAAGGATCCCGACGGCTCAGAGAAGGTTGGGGGAGAACACTCACTAGAGAACTCCGGGTCACAAGGATCCCGAGGGCTCAGAGAAGGTTTGGGAGGACACCCACTAGAGAGCTCCGGGTAACAAGGATCCCGAGGGCTCAGAGAAGGTTGGGGGAGGACACCCACTAGAGAGCTCCGGGTCACAAAGATCCCGAGGGCTCAGAGAAGTAGGGGGAGGACACCCACTAGAGAGCTCCGGGTCACAAGGATCCCGAGGGCTCAGAGAAGGTTGGGGGAGAACACTCACTAGAGAGCTCCGGGTCACAAGGATCCCGAGGGCTCAGAGAAGGTTGGGGGAGGACACCCACTAGAGAGCTCCGGGTCACAAAGATCCCGAGGGCTCAGAGAAGGTTGGGGAAGAACACCCACTAGAGAGCTCCGAGTCACAAGGATCCCGAGGGCTCAGAGAAGGTTGTGGGAGAACACCCACTAGAGAGCTCCGGGTCACAAGGATCCCGAGGGCTCAGAGAAGGTTGGGGGGAGAACACTCACTAGAGAGCTCCGGGTCACAAGGATCCCGAGGGCTCAGAGAAGGTTGGGGGAGGACACCCACTAGAGAGCTCCGGGTCACAAAGATCCCGAGGGCTCAGAGAAGTAGGGGGAGGACACCCACTAGAGAGCTCCGGGTCACAAGGATCCCGAGGGCTCAGAGAAGGTTGGGGGAGAACACTCACTAGAGAGCTCCGGGTCACAAGGATCCCGAGGGCTCAGAGAAGGTTGGGGGAGAACACTCACTAGAGAGCTCCGGGTCACAAGGATCCCGAGGGCTCAGAGAAGGTTGGGGGAGGACACCCACTAGAGAGCTCCGGGTCACAAAGATCCCGAGGGCTCAGAGAAATAGGGGGAGGACACCCACTAGAGAGCTCCGGGTCACAAGGATCCCGAGGGCTCAGAGAAGGTTGGGGGAGGACACCCACTAGAGAGCTATAGGTCACAAAGATCCCGAGGGCTCAGAGAAGTAGGGGGAGGACACCCTCTAGAGAGCTCCGGGTCACAAGGATCCCGAGGGCTCAGAGAAGGTTGGGGAAGAACACTCACTAGAGAGCTCCGGGTCACAAGGATCCCGAGGGCTCAGAGAAGGTTGGGGGAGAACACTCACTAGAGAGCTCCGGGTCACAAGGATCCCGAGGGCTCAGAGAAGGTTGGGGGAGGACACCCACTAGAGAGCTCCGGGTCACAAAGATCCCGAGGGCTCAGAGAAGTAGGGGGAGGACACCCACTAGAGAGCTCCGGGTCACAAGGATCCCGAGGGCTCAGAGAAGGTTGGGGGGAGAACACTCACTAGAGAGCTCCGGGTCACAAGGATCCCGAGGGCTCAGAGAAGGTTGGGGGAGGACACCCACTAGAGAGCTCAGGGTCACAACGATCCCGAGGGCTCAGAGAAGTAGGGGGAGGATACCCACTAGAGAGCTCCGGGTCACAAGGATCCCGAGGGTTCAGAGAAGGTTGGGGGAGGACACCCACTAGAGAGCTGTTGGGAGATATATAGCAGCCTCCCGTCAAGGCAATCCAGCATGTTTTTAACGTGAACAGGGTGTGGCTTGCCCACACACGGGTTCACGGCTTAACGTCCCATCCGACGGACGGCGATCTTTCAAAGCCCATCGTGTCCCCTACTGACCGAGAGAAAGCGGGATTTTGCGGAGGTAAATCTCAATACCTGCCCAAGAGAGACTCGAATCTGAGAACTGCAGATTACGAGCCTGGCGCGCTACCGATTGAGCCAAATTTAATAAATTTATATTACGCACACAAAACTTCAAAAAACAAAACAAAATTTTTTTCGATTTCTTCTATTAAACGTCTAAACACTTCTAACTTTAAACACGAAATGAGAGACCAATACTAACGTATGTATTGAATCAATGTTCCCACTTTATTCCGAATGAAATAGGTTTTGTACAATTTTTCCATAAAATAGAAAATTAAATAGAGAAAACTTGCTGTGTAGTTATGTTAGTGTAGTTTTTATTTTGGGGATTTTAGTGCACAAAATGTGTATCTATAGTACATTTTCAAAGTTAAAACTACTTCGAAAAATCTTACCATAAAAGCGGCAGCTTTGTTATAAATGTAAATTCTAGGAATTTTTTCTTGAACAGGAATATTTTTTCAAAATTAAATTCAAATGGGGTTTTTTAAAAAGGCGCCGTTTGAACCGTGTTAGATCAAAATAAATCGTGTAAAAAGAGAATTCGAATTTTATTCTAAACCGTGTTAAATCAAAATCGTGTAGAAAAAATCCGTGTAAAACAGAATTGGGTGTACTTCTGAAAAAAATTCATCGCCGACACGGCGGGAATCGAACCCGCATCTCTCCAGATGCATGCCTGAGCGCACTGCCATTGTACCACGCCCCGTCTTATTCTGGAAAATTTCATTGTCCGAGGCGTGGTTCAATGGTAGTGCGCTCAGACATGAATCCGGAGAGATGTGGGTTCGATTCCCGCCATGTCGGCGATGAATTTTTTTCAGAATATTTTAACTAATGTTTGAAGTCTATCTCTACAGGTAATCTCTATTTACTACGGATGGGTGTACAGTCGCTCAAAAAAATATAAGAACACTATGGTTGATTACAGAATTCAGAAAAAATATCTGGCAACGATTTTTTTAGAAATTAGTGATCTGACAACCTTCGTGTCACGTGACACGAAGGTTGACAGATCACTAATTTCTAAAAAAAATCGTTGCCAGATATTTTTTCTGAATTCTGTAATCAACCATAGTGTTCGGATACTTTTTTGAGCGACTGTACACATTTTTTTTTATTAAACTGGCAGGAAGGCAGGTAAATGAAGGTATCCTCATGGCACCAGAATGTCAGATGAGGAAGCTGAATCCTCATGGCACCAGAATGTCAGATGAGGAAGCTGAATCCTCATGGCACCAGAATGTCAGATGAGGAAGCTGAATCCTCATGGCACCAGAATGTCAGATGAGGAAGCTGAATCCTCATGGCACCAGAATGTCAGATGAGGAAGCTGAATCCTCATGGCACCAGAATGTCAGATGAGGAAGCTGAAGGCAACTCGAAAGAGTTCTAGGCGAATATGAAATATTCACCTAAACATTTGGTTACTATAGGCCAATTCTAGCATGGTCCTGTTTGACATTGTCTGCCAACAGCATCCTAAGTCTCCCTCTGATGTTGCTTCTTCGTTTGTTTGTCTATTGGGACCACTTAGGAATGTCCCCTCGGTTCGATCGCAATACGCGACGGGTGAAAGAGTTTTTCAGATCAAAAATCAAAGATTTTATCACAATTGAAGGGACTCGATACTGAGGCTCCTTCCCAATAAATTGGTTCAACTTAGTCCTTGGTAAAACAATAACTATCCTTTATTGATATGAACTACATTGACTGATGAGGAAAAACACACTCGTCACTCATTTACTATGAATTACAAAACCAGCTTACTATCCCCGTTCAGCTGTTTTCCCGAGAGCCTACGTACCGCTAATACCAGTCGGCACTCACCAGCTTTTCAATTTTATGTCTGCCCGCTTTCGAAACTCGACCGGCTCTGTTCTTCTCGTGGTTGCCAACCTTTTCTCTCTTTTCTCTCTCCGCCTCACCATCTGGGGCGTCCGCGAGCAGTGGGGTGACCTCCGTCCCCTCTGGGCACTGTTACTTCAATTAACTTTCCAGATGCCGGGACAGAGGGCCTCCCACGTAGCATATGCCTTGTTGGTGAAATCCAAAATAAATATACACAGCCTGAACAAAAAAAAAACTAAAAAGGCCTCTAGCCTGACACCTCCCTGCCAGAAGTCAGTAGTTAGTCCTGTTAACTGCTGACTAAAAAGTCAAGTTGAATGCTGAAAATCAGAGTTCATTTTCGCGTTAATCTTAGAGTTCAATGCCACGAAATTCAGAGTTCTAAGTTGCTTTAGGAATTCTATAAATTCTCTGCGAAATGGCACATCTTTTACACATCTATGTACACTACACTTAAATACAAAAGAGCTTCTAGGTATATACTGGTGCACTGAGTCTAAATATTCTTTTTGCTTCAAACAAAAAAAAACCTGGTGACTAAAGTAGTTGTCCGAGAGTACACAGTTTATAAATTAATTATCTCACTAAAAACTGTCTTTGACGAAGGTATGCCGTACTGGCGGTGTCCATTCGTCCACAGGTGACATCCCATGTGAAAGGCTATGCACACCTTTCGTGACTACCTAGATATCACCTTCCCGTACGTACCCTCTGACTCTACAGGCTGAAAGTCGTCGACACTGGCGTCGGCCTGACCCATTGTTACCTCCAATTGCCATGTTCGCCCCCTCCCCTGCATAATTTTGATCATCGTAGACATCGAGTCTGACAGATTGCTGCACATGTTTGGGCTGGGAGATAGAACGGCGTTGATTGGACGGTCTCCATGGAACATACATTTCCCTTTTTCTAACTGGAATTTCTCTACCTCTTTCATAGCAGCTTCCTGTATTGGCCCACGGCTCGTGGATTTTCCTCCTGGGGTTACCAGTTACAGGCCTTCTCTTCATCTTTCTAATTAACTTACCATATGCTTCCACACTCAGAAGTACCTCCTTCCGCAGCTTTGCTACTACTGCGCATAGCACTTTAATTTCTCCGCCACTCCCAGTGCTATTGTCTGTACCATCAATCAAACTTAAAGGCAGCTCTTTTACCTCTGCCCTTATGGCATCACCAAACGGTCCATGCAACAACAGATGGTCCTTTACCGGGTGCTTTTCTTCGTTCAGCATCCCCTTTCTGATTACTGTCAGTTCTGCCCCCGAATCCACGACTGCTCTAGCTGTCTGGTCGCCACATCTGATTCGAACCTCTTCATAATCTACTGGGATACGTATCTCTCCCTGTCCCATTACTCGACTGCTTGGACTTGGCTTCGAATGTGTCGTAACCCTTCCTATTGTTGCCTCACAAACATCTTCAGAATTCTGATCCAAGGTGCTAACTTGGTATACCTGAGTTCGGCTCTCACGGTCCCCAGCTCTCAGTGGGCAATCTCTCATCAAATGTTCATCGGATCTACATTTATGGCATCTTCTTATCAACCCTTGCGAACCTTTACTGCTGGGATAATTATCCGAGATATTGCGCCTGAATCGACTGTCTGTCCTAAGATTCTCCCTTCGCTGGAAACTATTACCACGGGTATCCCCTATTCGCTGTGGCCCTCCATTCACTTTAGTAAAGCTTATTGTCTGTTTTCTGTCTTCTCTCACACTGGCTGAGTGTATCTCTGCCCACGTGGCTATTTCGTCTGCTTTTGCCCATGACTCCGCCTCTTTCTGTACTACGTAAGCATGCGTGTCTTGAAGAAGGCTATCACGTAACTTATCCGACACTATCAGGCCCATAAGCTCCTCAAATTTTGTCACCTTCCTACTGCGGACGTAGTAATCCCAGCTATTTCTGAGCCTCGAGGCTAATTGATTATATGACTCATTCGGTTTTTTCGTGATAGTTTCAAACTTTCGCTTGTACGCAGAGGGAGTGAGCTTAAACTCTTTTAATACAGCCTCTTTAACTTTCTTATAATTAGCAAAATCCTCTGCACTTAATTTTCGAAAAACGTGATTTGCATATTTACTATCTAAAAAAGAAATGATGACTTTGCCTTGAAACTCCTCTGGTACTTCATATATCTTAAAACCCCTTTCCGCTGTCTCAAAGAGATTTATCACTTCTTCCGGGTTTTTAGGGCTTCCAGCTAACATATTTCCCAATAATTTTATATAATTAGCCAGCCGCGCATCTGCTGGATTACTAGAAACTGCCACCGTTCGCACATCACCCCTCTCCTCGTTTGCATTCCTCATTTGCAGTTCCAGCATTCTATACTCATGCTCTCTCTCCTTTTCCCTCTCTCTTTCTGCCGCCTCTCTCTCCTTTTCCCTTTCCGTTGCCTCTCTCTCCTTTTCCCTTTCTGCTGCCTCTCTCTCCTTTTCCCTTTCTGCTGCCTCTCTCTCCTTTTCCCTTTCTGCTGCCTCTCTCTCTCTCCTTTTCCCTTTCTGCTGCCTCTCTCTCCTTTTCCCTTTCCGTTGCCTCTCTCTCCTTTTCCCTTTCTGCTGCCTCTCTCTCCTTTTCCCTTTCTGCTGCCTCTCTCTCCTTTTCCCTTTCCGTTGCCTCTCTCTCCTTTTCCCTTTCCGTTGCCTCTCTCTCCTTTTCCCTTTCTGCTGCCTCTCTCTCCTTTTCCCTTTCTGTTGCCTCTCTTTCCTTTTCCCTTTCTGCCGCCTCTCTCTCTTCCCTTCTCAGCTGCATCTCTAACCTCATCCTTTCTAATTCAAAATCATCTCCCATCCTTTCTTTAGCTCTCTGCTTTCTGGTCCCGCTCTGCAGCATATCCGTATCGTTGTCATTGCCATAATCCCTCAACCCTCTCATGTCTTCCGCAGCATCAGACTCTCTGTCTATTGTCACCTCCTCGCTTCCCCGGTCACTCCCTGAATAACCACCCTGCGCGCTATCCCTGTCTGTGTAGCCTCGCCTTAACTCATCCCTTTCCCTATCGCGACCGCTCCTAAGCTCCATTTTAGCTCGTACAGGCCTCTGCCGTATCTAACTACTCGCCCCTAGAGTAAGAGGATACTTACCTCCGATGTGACAACAGGAACGAACCGCCTCGTCAGTCTGCCACCTGAAGCACACAGTCGGAACACTCTTGGCAGTATCAGCCTTGCGTTGGTCAGCTCCACGTGGATGTTGAACTTTTCCGTCACCTTCAAAGCTTTTTCCACAGTTCGAACGTGATGCACGATTCTTCAGGTACCTTCACAGCTATTCTATCGCCTGAAGCACACCGCAGGACAATCTTGGCAGTATCAGCCTTGTTCTGGTCAGCTCACAATGGATGTCGGAACTCTTCCGTCACCTTCGCCGCTACTTTCACCTCTGTTGCATACTGGCGGCTGCGCCACTTTGTGATGTTGCTTCTTCGTTTGTTTGTCTATTGGGGCCACTTAGGAATGTCCCCTCGGTTCGATCGCAATACGCGACGGGTGAAAGAGTTTTTCAGATCAAAAATCAAAGATTTTATCACAATTGAAGGGACTCGATGCTGAGGCTCCTTCCCAATAAATTGGTTCAACTTAGTCCTTGGTAAAACAATAACTATCCTTTATTGATATAAACTACATTGACTGATGAGGAAAAACACACTCGTCACTCATTTACTATGAATTACAAACCAGCTTACTATCCCCGTTCAGCTGTTTTCCCGAGAGCCTACGTACCGCTAATACCAGTCGGCACTCACCAGCTTTTCAATTTTATGTCTGCCCGCTTTCGAAACTCGACCAGCTCTGTTCTTCTCGTGGTTGCCAACCTTTTCTCTCTTTTCTCTCTCCGCCTCACCATCTGGGGCGTCCGCGAGCAGTGGGGTGACCTCCGTCCCCTCTGGGCACTGTTACTTCAATTAACTTTCCAGATGCCGGGACAGAGGGCCTCCCACGTAGCATAAGCCTTGTTGGTAAAATCCTAAATAAATATACAAAGCCTGAGAAAAAAATATCTCAAAAGGCCTCTAGCCTGACACTCCCCCTCTTCCTGAGGCCTTTAGGAACATTGTTCATAACCCTGCATACGGACAACACGGTCAAACCAACGGGTTTGTCTAACCTCATCATTACTTACAAAGCTGAACCACCTAATGCCCAAGATACTGCGTAAGCATCTAGAATAAAAAACATCAAGTTTCCTGTTATCTTGTTTACAGTGTCCAAGTTTCACTACCATAACTAACCCTAGGGTTGGGTTGTTTTTCCTCTGAGCGGCACTTTTTTGCACACCATATGCTAAATCGCCAGGTCACATGGACCCCGAAGGCTCAGAGAAGGTTGGGGGAGGGGACCCACTGGAACAGTTGTTGGGAGACAGATGGTAGCCTCCCGTCAAGGCCATCCAGCGTGTTCTTTAACGTTGGGTTGTTTTATCTCTGAGCGGCAAATTTTTGCACACCATGGGCTAAATGACCAGGTCACAAGGACCCCGAAGGCTCAGAGAAGGTTGGGGGAGGGAACCCACTGGAACAGCTGTTGGGAGACAGATGGTAGCCTCCCGTCAAGGCCATCCAGCGTGTTCTTTAACATGCACAGGGTACGGCTCTCCCGCACACGAGAACACGGCTTAACGTCCCATCCGACGGACGGCGGTCTTTCCAAGCCCATCAGTGTCCACTACTGACCGCATCTCAATGCTGACCCAGCTGGGACTCGAACCTGGGAAATATTCAGACAAAGCAGACAGCTACAGGGAATTTGAATCTGTGATTCTTCATCTGAAGAAAGATTGCATTTCCTAAACTTTCTTTTCCTCTCTATTAATAGTAAAAAGTGTCCTGGTAAAAACGTAATCCTAGTAATGAAATCAATACAGTCGCTCAAAAAAGTATCCGAACGCTATGGTTAATTACAGAATTCAGAAAGAAATATTTCGCAACGATTTTTTTAGAAATTAGTGATCTGGCAACCTTCGTGTCACGTGATTACAGAATTCAGGAAATATATCTGGAGCGTGTACAGCAACTGTACACGCTCCAGTTACCGTTCACAGCAAACTGGAGCGTGTGCAGTAACTGCACACGCTCCAGTTTGCTGTGAACGGTAACTGCACACGCTCAATATTTCCGTGAGTGTGCCCACACGATCCAGGTCTTTGTGAGCTCACACGATCCAATGTGCAGTGAACATTAACCGTAACCGCTCCAGTTTGCTGTGAACGGTAACTGGATCGTGTGGGCTCACTCACGGAAATATTGAGCGTGTGCAAGTACCGTTCACAGCAAACTGGAGCGGTTGCGGTTAATGTTCACAGCACATTGGATCGTGTGAGCTCACAAAGACCTGGATCGTGTGGGCTCACTCACGGAAATATTGAGCGTGTGCAGTTACCGTTCACAGCAAACTGGAGCAGTTGCAGTTAATGTTCACAGCACATTGGATCGTGTGAGCTCACAAAGACCTGGATCGTGTGGGCTCACTCACGGAAATATTGAGCGTGTGGGCTCACTCACGGAAATATTGAGCGTGTGCAGTTACCGTTCACAGCAAACTGGCGCGGTTACGGTTAATGTTCACAGCACATTGGATCGTGTGAGCTCACAAAGACCTGGATCGTGTGGGCTGACTCACGGAAATATTGAGCGTATGCAGTTACCGTTCACAGCAAACTGGATCGGTTGCGGTTAATGTTCACAGAACATTGGATCGTGTGAGCTCACAAAGACCTGGATCGTGTTTGCTCATTCACGGAAATATTGAGCGTGTGCAGTTACCGTTCAGATATTCGTTTCAAATATTGAGCGTTCACAGCAAACTGGAGCGGTTGCGGTTAATGTTCACAGCACATTGGATCGTGTGAGCTCACAAAGACCTGGATCGTGTGGACTCACTCACGGAAATATTGAGCGTATGCAGTTACCGTTCACAGCAAACTGGAGCGGTTGCGGTTAATGTTCACAGCACATTGGATCGTGTGAGCTCACAAAGACCTGGATCGTGTTTGCTCATTCACGGAAATATTGAGCGTGTGCAGTTACCGTTCACAGCAAACTGCAGCGGTTACGGTTAATGTTCACAGCACATTGGATCGTGTGAGCTCACAAAGACCTGGATCGTGTGGGCTCACTCACGGAAATATTGAGCGTGTGCAGTTACCGTTCACAGCACACTGGAGCGTGTGCAGTAATTGGAGCGTGTGCAGTAAACTGGAGCGTGTGCAGTAACTGCACACGCTCCAGTTTGCGTGAACGGTAACTGGAGCGTGTACAGTTGCTGTACACGCTCCAGATATTTTTCCTGAATTCTGTAATCACGAGACACAAAGGTTGCCAGATCACTAATTTGTAAAAAAATCGTTGCCAGATATTTTTTCTGAATTCTGCAATCAAACATAGTGTTCGGATACTTTTTTGAGCGACTGTACTTCCTGATAAGAAATAGTAAAAATTAATCTTACTGCATAAATGAAATATAAAAGGTAATGTATAAAAACACACCATAATCTACACTTTAAATAAAAAAAAAACTTTAATTTTTTGTACATCTGACGTTATTTAACCTATAATATCAGAATAAATCCATTATTTGATCAGTTTTTCCAGGGGGGGGGGGAGGCTGTCGTCGATATATATATTACTATCTTTTAAAATTGTTTTTTTTTTAAATCCTTCCATCTGGAAAATTTTCCAGACATTTCATATGGTTTACTATTTACGGTGTAAAATGAATTACATGTTTTTATTTGCATTTCTTTTATTTTTGCGCAAATAAGTCGTTTTATGGATCAGCTGATAAATCTACTATATTTCTCCTTTTTTTTAAATAAATATTTTTATTGCTAAAAGTAAACACACATATCCAAATAGCCTAACCGCTGTGCTTCAGTTCGCCTTGCAGATTAAATAAAAAATATTAAAAAATGATCAGTGTACATACCCCGTTGTGGTTTCAGATATACTTGTTGAGATATGACAAGAAAACGAAAAACAGAAAAACTTTGCCGCATGATCTGGCAACAAGTTTCTTCCATTTCAACATGAAGCGCATCAGAGGCCATATGCATTAGCTCGCTAACCGGTTAAGTTTAAGATGCATGCACGACCTGCTGCCACTGGCGATAAGTTCGAGAGATAAGCACGTGACAACGAAACAATGGCACGCGTTCGTTGCTATTAGAGTCAGCCAATACCACGAAGGAACAATGGTAAGAATGAAAGTTCATGCTCAACGCTTCTTTAGTCAAAGGACCATGGGATTGGATCACATGACAGTTGATGACAGCGAATTGTTGATGGCTGGTTCTGTATTTCCTCATTCAGACGAAGCCATTTATCTCTTCAAACGAAATTCTGATTTTGAATAAATAAAAAAATAAATACCCCCTCAAGCAGCTGCTTGCCAGAGGTCTGACAGGAGCCTGTCAGTTTATATGCCACAGTAGGAGATCTGAGAGGATGGCAGGACCTCAGCAGAAAAACGACACACACATCCATGCCTAATCCGGGGCTCGAACCCAGGTCCCATAGATCAGTAGCCAAGCGTGCTATCCACTCGGCCACGGGACGGCTCTGATTTTAAAACTCGTTTAAAAATATTTTTAACGTAAATAAAATTCTTACGTTTGTCGGCCAGTTTTGTTTCCTAAAACATAACATAAGAGAACAATAAATAACATCAGGAACAATGCATAGGGGAAGAATAATAAAAAGTGTTAATATTCTATACACACTGACAATTACCAAAACAAAACTAATATTTATTTAAAAAAGTCCAAACCTTTAATATAAATATCCGAGCTAATGCAACTGGTAAATCTTTAATATGAATACAGCGAGCTAATGCAACCGGTAAAAAATATTTTTCATCATCATCATCCTCAAGTAGCCATGGGCTACGGAGGTCCAACCAGACCGTGCCATTTAGTCTATCCTGAGCTACATCTACTGCATCTAACCACTCCACACCAATTCTAACAAGGTACTGTTTGACATTGTCTGCCCACCGCATCCTAGGTCTCCCCCTCTTTCTGAGGCCTTTAGACACACTGTTCATAACCCTATTCGCCAATCTATAATTATTCATACGGGCAACATGGCCAAACCAACGGAGTCTCTCTCTGCACAATATGCTGCTTAAAGGAGGTTCCAAACTCCTTTACCCAACCTCATCATTAGTTACAAAGTTGAACCACCTAATGCCCAAGATACTTCGTAAGCATCTGGAATCAAAAGCATCTAGTTTCCTGTTATCTTGTTTACAAAGTGTCCAAGTTTCACTACTATAACTAACCCTAGAAAGAACCAAACTGTTCTACAGTCTAATTTTAGTCTTTAGGTGTATACGCCTATTTCTCCACACTCTCCATAGATTCTTAAAAGTCCCGGCAGCAATCCCTATTCGTCTGTTAATCTCATGACGCACATCACCATTATCTGTTACATAGCTCCCAAGATAATTAAACTGTGACACCTGTTCACGACTGCAACCATTCAGATTAACTGAATCACAACATGCTTGACCAATTTTCATCACTTTAGTTTTCTCTCTGTTTATAACCAAACCTACTCTACTACCGGTCTCATCAACAGCTCGAATGAAAGAGTTCATCTCATTAACATCATTTGCCAAAAGGGCTAAATCATCAGCATAATCTAAATCAGAAATTTTCATATCTCCAGTCCATTTAAGGCCAAAAACTTTGCCTTGAAGTGAATTTCGCATAACATAATAAATAACGAAGCTAAAGAGAAAAGGAGAGAAAATGCACCCTTGTCGAACACCAGAAGTAATGGTAAACCAATTGCTACAAGTCTTACCAACTCTCACACACGACTCAGTGTTATTATAGAGAGCTTTCATTATGTTAACTAACTTGTCTGGTATACCATATGATCTCACAATCAACTACAAATTATGACGATCAACAGAGTCGAAAGCCTTTTTGAAATCAACAAAGCTAGCTACCAAAGGTTTCTGAAACTCTAAACATTTCTCAAGAATCTGCCTAAGTGAAAATATCTGATCCACACATCCCCTACCATTTCTGAATCCACATTGCTCATCACGCAATTGACTGTCAACCAGATTCTTAATTCTATTAAGCACAATCATGGAAAGAACTTTACCTGGAACAGAGAGTAGGCTGATACCCCTATAGTTATCACAAGAACTGCGATCACCTTTTTTGAAAATAGGGATAATAATAGCTCTGGTAAAATCTTTAGGAACCATGCCTTTATCATAAAAGTTATTCAAAATTTCAGTCATCCAAATGGTAACAGAAACATTCCCAGCTCTAAGCATTTCCGTAGTAATTTCATCCACCCCTGGGGATTTATGAAGTTTAAGTTTAGAAATAGCCAAACTAACTTCAGATTGTGTTATAGGGCCAACATTAAAGCCACCAACGCATCTATCATCATTGCAAACAATGGGAGTAGAACTAACCATATTGTTTAGAACATCACTGAAATGCTCAGCCCACCTAGCCATGACAGAATCCTCATCTTCTATAACCTTACCTTGTTTATCCTTCAATCCCTGTATACCTGTCCGTTTTCTACCACACAAAACATTAACTATCTAGTACAGCTCTCTGCTGTTGTGCTGTCTAACTGCTTCCTCAGCTTTGTCAGCCAAGACATCAAGCCAAAGATTCTTATCAGTAGCTAAGTGATTCTGTCTATTACGTTCTCTGTAATGCTTTCTATTAGGACTAGTAGGGTATTGATTAAGGACATTCCTGCAGTTCTTTCTTTCCGAAGTAAGCTCAAGTGCCTTATCACTCAGATAATTCTGTCTCTTCTGCTCCTTTTTTCCTAAAAGAGTACTGTTAGTGTCCAAAAAAGACTGTTTAAAATGATCCCATTCTTCCTCAACTTCAGTAGTAAGCATACCATGACTGTCATAATGACTAAGTAACCTATCATGGTAAGCTTTGGCTATAACTGGGTCTTTCAGAGCTTCAGTATTAAAAGTAAATTTTTTAACCCTTGCACAACACTTTTTAAGTTTAAGTTGCAAGACACTATTAACAAGACAATGGTCAGATCCAATTTCAGCTTCCCTATATAACCTGGTATTCCTAACAGAACTAGCCCATTTGCTGTTAATTAATATATAATCAATCATATTCTTATGCAGCCCATCAGGTGAAACCGATGTGTACTTATGTATGTCGTGGTGTTTGTAATAAGTGATAGTTATTCTGAATCTATTGAGTTTATTTACCTGTAGCAGACGTTGCCCATTGCCATTGCAGCTACCAATACCAAAAGGGCCTATCACCCCTCCCCAAATGTCAGAGTCAGTACCAACTTTGGCATTGAAGTCACCTAGAACAAGGGTAATATCTCCTTTCTTGACAGAATTCAAAATATCCTGAAGTTGTCTATAAAACCTATCCTTCTCATCCTCATCGGCATCCTCAGTGGGGGCATAACAGGAGATAACATTCAGGTCTTTAACGCTTGTCTGAAATTTTGCTGTAAGAAACCTTTCACTAATGCACTCATATCCTAGAAGAGCATCACTAGCGTGTCTGCTGAGAAGCAGACCCACGCCTTGATGATGTTTATTGTCGTCCCTCCCTGAAAAGAGTAATTTAAGATTATTTTTAAGAATATGACCTTTAACTGTCCATCTGGTCTCTTGCAAGCCGAGAATATCTAAATTATAATGGTGGAATTCTTGTGTGAGGACATCAAGAGAAAAAGCTCTGTGCAGAGTCCTCACATTCCAACTACCTATGGAGAGAAAATGGTTAGTGGGATGTTTAAAGAAACTATGTTTATTGAAAGAGGGAATGCCGACAATATCAAACAGCCCCCTAATCGCAGACATGGGGCAAAGACCCGTTCCCCCACCACTAAAGGTGGAAGCCATCTACGCTGGAAGACTTCCTCCAATGTAGAATTTGACGATGCC
This sequence comes from Ryuthela nishihirai, assembly GCA_038380435.1. Classification (NCBI taxonomy): domain Eukaryota; kingdom Metazoa; phylum Arthropoda; class Arachnida; order Araneae; family Heptathelidae; genus Ryuthela; species Ryuthela nishihirai. Next base: position 15,587,212 of record JAWZYU010000008.1, read on the forward strand.
AATAGAAGCAAAGAGTTCAGGTGACTGCGATGACCTCTGCTCAGGATTATCCACCAGCTGATAAACATATCCTGTGAATCTATTCACTTGGGGCTGTCAACCCACAAACAAACAGAAAACACAGCGGAAGATTTTCCCTCCACAGAAGCCCACCAGTGCAGCAAAATCAGGATCCATAATCAAGCTCAGAGCCATATATCTGTCCAGTCCAGTAGGTTTATATGGTCAGCACCAGGACCCTGTGTGGTTGACCACTCCTCAGCAGGGTAGAAAAGAAAGAAAATTAGCCATAATAGTCCAGATCAGTAGGCCACACTAATCTGGCAGCCCTCCCCTTCCGTTCACTTCCACAAGAGAGTATCTCTTTTGAAAGGTACTAACGGTCTGCACCACGAGAAGGCGGGGTCGGACATTAGGTACTAGGACTGGCCGGTTCTATGCATCATCACAGGGGATTGGTGCATAGCTCTCCTTCCAGTGACTACCTAGCTACCATTTACAGACCCTTTTTTAACGTAAATAAAATTATCACGGTGGTTTGTTGTGTACTAATAAAAATCTCATGATGCGATTTGTTTACGTAAGTTAATTGTAAATATATTTAAAACTAGCTGAATGGTACTCGCGGCTGCCGGGTGTCCTTTTAATCTTTATAGTTTGTTTTTTAATGCACTTAAGGTTAGTTTGCGAGTTCTACCCCCTCCCCCACACTTCAGTGCGAATTGAACACGAAGAATTGCCCCCTCAGCGTTGCTCAGAGCGTTGCTGATGTCAGCGCTCGTTCTTATAGCCCGTGGCTTCGTCGCAAACTATCGAGATTTCGGAAGAATTTGATACACTGTTTTTCCCGATATACTTGATGGAACGGTCCCAAATTTCATATGCGGGTTACCTCTGCCTGACCACATCTTGAGTTAAGAAATCAGGTCCCTAGCTGCAATGGAACGCATTAAAATAATTATTCCTTTGATAACATGGTGAATCTGGCAACGGTGGTAGATTCAAATCTCATTACGAATCATACGTTTGCAGTTAAGGAACTGTAAATGACAACAATGAATTTGACAGCGATTACCGTTTCGCGAAAGAACGTATTAGGAAAAGAAGTTCAGCTTTGACAAAGCGTAAGTGGCGACCTCAAGTGGTGTTTCGAGCTGGGAAGCAAACAATAAGGGGCAAAGGAATTATGCATCAAAAAATTTATATTTTAAAAAAGGAAAAAAAGTAACTGCACTTTGTATTTGAAAAAAATAATATCATGATTTTAATAAAGGTTTATTTTCTCCATTGGAATTATATTTCGTCGAACCAACAATTATAAATTGAACGGATAGAGAAGATTTGAAATTAGTCTGAAGTTAATTTATAGAATAAATTATTCCAATTAGAAGCTTTCTTGGTTGCATAGAAAGAGGAAACAGAATTGATATTAATATACTCTGCAAGGATATCAATGGGAAATTATTACATAGGAAAAGCGAAGAGAATGGAAGTTGACAGTAACATGTAATTACAAAAGCGTTCGTCCCCTGTAATGTTCGTTTCACCTCTACGCCAAATGCACGATACTCGATTTTACATTAATCTCTATGGAAGCTTAACCTCTTCTCCCTCTACATTCTTTATTACGACTCATACGTTTGCAGTTAAGGAACTGTAAAGGGCAACAATGAATTTGACAGCGATTACCGTTTCCCGCAGGAATAGAATGGTACATATTTATGCTTCTATCAAGCCCACCTTTAGGAATTTCGACTTGAAATTTGGCACTGCAATCCGGGTCACAACCAGAAATATTCTTTGAAAACCTGAAGTGTATACTACAATTTCCTGATGAGTTATGGCTGCCACACACGCGCGAAAAACACACACATCTTCTTTTCTTTTTTTAGATAAATTATACTTAGGAAATCGATTTAGAATTTATTATTTACATTTTTATAGGAGAGAGTAAGAAAGCGTATTCTATTTTTTTTAGCATTAAAAACAGGATTTTTTTTCACTTTTTTTTTTCAGTCTATTTTACAGTTTAAAATTAAGGTAGTCTTTTTGGAATGTTCATTTTCAATAAGAAGCATTCACGAATGAATCAAATATCACTGAACAATCAGGATTAAATGCCATTTGAACTTCGTGTTGCGTGAACGCAACTCTCGTAAGAGGGGCGGGGGGTGGCTCAGTCGGTAGCGCGCCACTCTCGTAATCTGTAGTGCCCATGTTCGAGTCCCAGCTGGGTCAGCGTTGAGATTTATCTCCGCAAAAATCCCCGCCCTGCCCACGGTCAGTAGGGGACACCGATGGGCTTGGAAAGGCCGCCGTCCGTCGGATGGGACGTTAAGCCGTGGCCCCATGTACGGGAGAGCCATACCCTGTGCATGTTAAAGAACACGCTGGATGGCCTTGACGGGAGGCTACCATCTGTCTCCCAACAGCTGTTCCAGTGGGTCCCCTCCCCCAATCTTCTCTGAGCCTTCGGGGTCTTTGTGACCTGGCCATTTAGCCCATGATGTGCAAAAAAGTGCAGCTCAGAGGTAAAACAACACAACGTTAAAGAACACGCTGGATGGCCTTGACGGGAGACTACCATCTGTCTCCCAACAACTGTTCCAGTTTGTCCCTTCCCCCAGCCTTCTCTGAGCCTTCGGGGTCCATGTGACCTGACCATTTAGCCCATGGTGTGCAAAAAAGTGCCGCTCAGAGGTAAAACAGCACAACGTTAAAGAACACGCTGGATGGCCTTGACGGGAGGCTACCATCGGTCTCCCAACAGCTGTTCCAGTGGGTCCCCTACCCCAACCTTCTCTGAGTCTTCGGGGTCCTTGTGACCTGGCCATTTACAAAAAAGTGCCGCTCAGAGGTAAAACAACCCAAAACCTTCTGTGCAAGGCACAAAACTCTAAAATCTCATTTTCCTGAAACCGATTCAACTAAAACGTGAAGAAACGTCACGGAAAACGAGATGCTTAAACGAGACTTCTACGTGAACTGAACGCAACTTTAGCGTGACATCATCTAGATTGCCATGGTGACACGTGCGATGCGCTTCAAAGTCAAGGTCAACGTCCTCTTAAGCCTCGGATTGTGCGTGCTAAGAGTCATTGTGCCACGGGGGTGAACACGAACTCCTGTATTTACGATTTACCCCTCTTCCACCATTGCCTTACATGAATATAATCGTTTAGCAGAAAATGGCGACTTTTTTTGGACTTCATTGCTTCGAGGTCAGGATTCCAAGATATTTCCTGATTCATCCATTAAACATCATTTATGAGACACTTAATATTTTTCGTCTCGTTGAACTTTTGTCCTTGTAGCTCACATTTTCTTTCGAGAGCTTCACTTGGGACCGACATACGATCTTCGTTTTCGGTAAAGAAAAAAACAAAATGGCGTTGCTCTGAAGCAAGAAGCAGGAGAGATTGGATTGGATTGTTTTACCTCTGAGCGGCACTTTTTTGCACATCATGGGCTAAATGGCCAGGTCACATGGACCCCGAAGGCTCAGAGAAGGTTGGGGGAGGGGACCCACTGGAACAGCTGTTGGCAGACAGATGGTAGCCTCCCGTCAAGGCCATCGAGCGTGTTCTTTAACGTTGGGTTGTTTTACCTCTGAGCGCACGTTTTGCACACCATGGTCTAAATGGCCAGGTCACATGGACCCCGAAGCCTCCCGTCAAGGCTATCCATCGTGTTCTTTCACGTTGGGTTTTACCTTTGAGCGGCACTTTTTTGCACACAATGGGCACACAATGGGCTAAATGGCCAGGTCACAAGGACCCTGAAGGCTCAGAGAATGTTGGGGGAGGGAATCCACTGGAACAGCTGTTGGGAGACAGATGGTAGCCTCCCGTCAAGGCCATCCAGCGTGTTCGTTAACGTTGTGATGTTTTACCTCTGAGAGGCACTTTTTTGTACACCATGGGATAAATGGCCTGGTCACAAGGACCCTGAAGGCTCAGAGAATGTTGGGGGAAGGGACCCACTGGAACAGCTGTTGGGAGACAGATGGTAGCCTCCCGTCAAGGCTATCCAGCGTGTTCTTTAACGTTGGGTTTTACCTTTGAGCGGCACTTTTTTGCACACAATGGGCTAAATGGGCAGGTCGCAAGGACCCTGAAGGCTCAGAGAAAGTTGGGGGAGGGGACCCACTGGAACGGCTGTTGGGAGAGAGATAGTAGCCTCCCGTCAAGGCCATCCAGCGTGTTCGTTAACGTTGTGATGTTTTACCTCTGAGCTGCACTTTTTTGCACACCATGGGATAAAAGGCCAGGTCACATGGACCCCGAAGGTTGGGGGAGGGGACCCATTGGAACAGCTGTTGGGAGACAGATGGTAGCTTCCCGTCAAGGCTATCCAGCGTGTTCTTTGACGTTGGTTCGTTTTACCTCTGAGCGGCATTTCTTTGCACACCATGGGCTAAATGGCCAGGTCACATGGACCCCGAAGGCTCAGAGAAGGTTGGGGGAGGGGACCCACTGGAACGGCTGTTGGGAGACAGATGGTAGCCTCCCATCAAGGCCATCCAGCGTGTTCTTTAACGTTGGGTTGTTTTACCTGTGAGCGGCACTTTTTTGCACACCATCGGCTAAAAGACCAGGTCACATGTACTCCGAAAGCTCAGAGAAGGTTGGGGGAAGGGACCCACTGGAACGGCTGTTGGGAGACATGTGGTAGCCTCCCGTCAAGGCCATCCAGCGTGTTCTTTAACGTTGGTTAGTTTTACCTCTGAGCGGCACTTTTTTGCACACCATGGGCTACATGGCCAGGTCACATGGACCCCGAAGGCTCAGAGAAGGTTGGGGGAGGGGACCCACTGGAACAGCTGTTGGGAGACAGATGGTAGCCTTCCGTCAAGGCCATCAAGCGTGTTCGTTAACGTTGTGATATTTTACCTCTGAGAGGCACTTTTTTCCACACCATGGGCTAAATGGCCTGGTCACAAGGATCCTGAAGTATCAGAGAAGGGGGGCGGGGGTGGCTTAGTCGGTAGCGCGCCAGGCTCGTAATCTGTAGTTCCCACGTTCGAGTCCCAGCTGGGTCAGCGTTGAGATTTATCTCCGAAAAATTTCCCCGCCCTGCACACGGTCAGTAGGGGACACCGATGGGCTTGAAAAGGCCGCCGTCCGTCGGATGGGACGTTAAACCGTGGTCCCGTGTGCGGGAGAGCCATAACCTGTGCACGTTAAAGAACACGCTGGATGGCCTTGACGGGAAGCTACCATCTGTTTCCTAACAGCTGTTCCAGTGCGTCCCCTCCCCCAACCTTCTCTGAGCCTTCGGGGTCCATGCGACCTGGCCATTTAGCCCATGGTGTGCAAAAAAGTGCCGCTCAGAGGTAAAACAACCCAAAACAACTCAGAGAAGGTTGGGGGAAGGGACCCACTGCAAACAGCTGTTGGGAGACAGATGGTAGCCTCCCGTCAAGGCTATCCAGCGTGTTCTTTAACGTTCGGTTTTACCTTTGAGCGGCACTTTTTGCACACAATGGGCTAAATGGCCAGGTCACAAGGACCCTGAAGGCTCAGAGAATGTTGGGGGAGGGAACCCACTGGAACAGCTGTTGGGAGACAGATGGTAACCTCCCGTCAAGGCCATCCAGCGTGTTCTTTAACGTTGGGTTGTTTTACCTCTGAGCGGCACTTTTTTGCACTCCATGGCTAAATGGCCAGGTCACAAGGACCCTGAAGGTTCAGAGAAGGTTGGGGGAGGGGACCCACTGGAACAGCTGTTGGGAGACAGATGGTAGCCTCCCGTCAAGGCCATCCAACGTGTTCTTTAACGTTGGGTTGTTTTACCTGTGAGCGGCACTTTTTTGCACACCATGGGCTAAAAGACCAGGTCACAAGGACCCCGAAGGCTCAGAGAAGGTTGGGGGAGGGGACCCACTGGAACAGATGTTGGGAAACAGATGGTAGCCTCCCGTAAAGGCCATCCAGCGTGTTCTTTAACGTTGGGTTGTTTTACCTCTGAGCGGCACTTTTTTGCACTCCATGGGCTAAATGGCCAGGTCACAAGGACCCTGAAGGCTCAGAGAAGGTTGGGGGAGGGGACCCACTGGAACGGCTGTTGGGAGACAGATGGTAGCCTCCCGTCAAGGCCATCCAGCGTGTTCTTTAACTTTGGTTAGTTTTACCTCTGAGCGGCACTTTTTTGCACACCATGGGCTAAATAGTCAGGTCACATGGACCCCAAAGGCTCAGAGAATGTTGGGGGAGGGGACCCACTGGAACGGCTGTTGGGAGACAGATGGTAGCCTCCCGTCAAGGCCATCCAGCGTGTTCTTTAACGTTGGGTTGTTTTACCTCTGAGCGGCACTTTTTTGCACACCATGAGCAAAATGGCCAGGTCACATGGACCCCGAAGGCTCAGAGACGGTTGGGGGAGGGTTCCCACTGGAACAGGTGTTGGGAGACAGATGGTAGCCTGCCGTCAAGGCCATCCAGCGTGTTCTTTAACGTTGTGTTGTTTTACCGCTGAGCGGCACTTTTTTGCACACCATGGGCTAAATGGCCAGATCACAATTCCCAACCATGTTTTGTAGGTGGGACAGTATTTCATTCCTCTTCAACAAGGGTGGAACCCATGAAAGATATTGGCAAGTCTTCACCTCAAACACCCAAAAAAAGAAAGAGAACTTTTCATTCTCTTTCAAAAAAATGTTTTTAATATTTATAAGTAATCGTTGTACCACAGACTTATTAGAAGGCAGTTTTAATTACTTATTATTCAGTGTGAAACTTAAGGTTGATTTTTTTGTTGTTGTTGTTGTTGTTGTTGTTGTTGTTATTGTTTGTTTTCACAAGTCATGAACTCTTGGGTGCATTTTGGATAAACGAACTCACGATTCTTTTTCCAGAAATCATGAACTCTTGGGAGCATTTTGGATAAACGAACTCACGAATCTTCTTCCACAAATCATGAACTCTTGGGCGCATTTTGGATAAACGAACTCACGAATCTCCTTCCACAAATCATGAACTCTTGGGAGCATTTTGGATAAACGAACTCACAATTCTTCTTCCACAAATCATGAACTCTTGGGAACATTTTGGATAAACGAACTGACGATTCTTCTTCCACAAATCATGAACTCTTGAGCGCATTTTAGATAAACGAACTCACGAATCTCCTTCCACAAATCATGAACTCTTGGCAGCATTTTGGATAAACGAACTCACGAATCTTCTTCCACAAATCATGAACTGTTGGGCGCATTTTGGATAAACGAACTCACGAATCTCCTTCCACAAATCATGAACTCTTGGGAGCATTTTGGATAAACGAACTCACGATTCTTCTTCCACAAATCATGAACTCTTGGGAGCATTTTGGATAAACGAACTCATGATCCTTCGTCCACAAATCATGAACTCTTGGCAGCATTTTGGATAAACGAACTCACGAATCTTCTTCCACAAATCATGAACTCTTGGGCGCATTTTGGATAAACGAACTCACGAATCTCCTTCCATAAATCATGAACTCTTGGGAGCATTTTGGATAAACGAACTCACAATTCTTCTTCCACAAATCATGAACTCTTGGGAACATTTTGGATAAACGAACTGACGATTCTTCTTCCACAAATCATGAACTCTTGAGCGCATTTTGGATAAACGAATTCACGAATCTCCTTCCACAAATCATGAACTCTTGGGCGCATTTTGGATAAACGAACTCACGAATCTCCTTCCACAAATCATGAGCTCTTGGGAGCATTTTGGATAAACGAACTCACGAATCTTCTTCCTGAAATCATGCACTCTTGGGCGCATTTTGAATAAACGAACTCACGAATCTTCTTCCACAAATCATGAACTCTTGGGCGCAATTTGGATAAACGAACTCACGAATCTCATTCCACAAATAATGAACTCTTGGGAGCATTTTGGATAAACGAACTCACGATTCTTCTTCCACAAATCATGAACTCTTGGGAGCATTTTGGATAAACGAACTCACGAATCTTCTTCCACAAATCATGAACTCTTGGGCGCACTTTGGATAAACGAACTCACGAATCTTCTTCCACAAATCATGAACTCTTGGGCGCATTTTGGATAAACGAACTCACGAATCTCCTTCCACAAATCATGAACTCTTGGGAGCATTTTGGATAAACGAACTCACGATTCTTCTTCCACAAATCATGAACTCTTGGGAGCATTTTGGATAAACGAACTCATGATCCTTCTCCACAAATCATGAACTCTTGGCAGCATTTTGGATAAACGAACTCACGAATCTTCTTCCACAAATCATGAACTCTTCGGAGCATTTTGGATAAACGAACTCATGATTCTTTTTCCAGAAATCATGAACTCTTGGGAGCATTTTGGATAAACGAACTCACTATTCTTCTTCCACAAATCATGAACTCTTGGGCGCATTTTGGATAAACGAACTCACGATTCTTCTTCCACAAATCATGAACTCTTGGGTGCATTTTGGATAAACGAACTCACGAATCTCCTTCCACAAATTATGAACTCTTCGGAGCATTTTGGATAAACGAACTCCGAATCTTCTTCCAGAAATCATGAACTCTTGGGAGCATTTTGGATAAACGAACTCACGAATCTTCTTCCACAAATCATGAACTCTTGGAAGCATTTTGGATAAACGAACTCACGAATCTTCTTCCAGAAATCATGAACTCTTGGGAGCATTTTGGATAAACGAACTCACGAATCTTCTTCCTGAAATCATGCACTCTTGGGCGCATTTTGAATAAACGAACTCACGATTCTTCTTCCACAAATCATGAACTCTTGGGCGCACTTTGGATAAACGAACTCACGATTCTTTTTCCACAAATCATGAACTCTTGGGCGCATTTTGGATAAACGAACTCACGATTCTCTTTCCACAAATCATGAACTCTTGGGCACATTTTGGAAAAATGAAATCGCAATTCTTTTTCCACAAGTCATGAATTTTTTGGCGCATTTTGGAAAAATGAACTCGTAGTTCTTCTTCCACAAGTCATGAATTCTGGGAAGTGTTGTGGAAAAATGAACTCGCAATTCTTTTCCCACAAGTCATGAATTCTGGGAAGTGTTGTGGAAAAATGAACTCGCAATTCTTTTCCCACAAATCATGAATTCTGGGAGGTGTGGAAAAATGAACTCGCAATTCTTTTCCCACAAGTCAGGAATTCTGGGAAGTGTTGTGGAAAAATGAACTCGCAATTCTTTTCCCACAAGTCAGGAATTCTGGGAAGTGTTGTGGAAAAATCAACTCGCAAGTCTTTTCCCACAAATCATTAATTCTGAAAGGTGATGTGGAAAAATGAACTCGCAATTCTTTTCCCACAAGTCATGAATTCTGGGAAGTGTAGGAAAATGAACTCGCAATTCTTTTCCCACAAGTCATGAATTCTGGGAGGTGTTGTGGAAAAATGAACTCGCAATTCTTTTCCCACAAGTCAGGAATTCTGGGAAGTGTTGTGGAAAAATGAACTCGCAATTCTTTTCCCACAAATCATGAATTCTGGGAGGTGTTGTGGAAAAATGAACTCGCAATTCTTTTCCCACAAGTCATGAATTCTGGGAAGTGTAGGAAAATGAACTCGCAATTCTTTTCCCACAAGTCATGAATTCTGGGAGGTGTTGTGGAAAAATGAACTCGTAATTCTTTTCCCACAAGTCAGGAATTCTGGGAGGTGTTGTGGAAAAATGAACTCGCAGTTCTTTTTGCACAAGTCATGAATTCTTGTGCGACTTTTGGATAAAGAACTCAGAATTCTTCTTCCACTAACAACATATGATTCGTTGGTTTAGTTCTAGACTATTCAGAGATGAAAAATTTGTTTCACATAAATATATGTTTGAAATTTTGAAGTGAAAAATTGGTATCTCTTTTAGCAATTACAGGATATTCTTCTTATCTCTAGAATCCAGACTTTTAGCATAACCCCGGTTGGAAACTACTATGGGGATCCTTGTGACCTATCCCTTTGACTCCCTCCGAAAAGTAAATCTACGGATCAGAGACGAATCAAGCCAACTCAGCAAACTACAAGCCGAATTTTATTCGCATATTCTTCATAATTTCGTCGAAGACAAATTAATCAGGACATCATTTAGTCAATTCAATTCTACAAGCAATTATATTATCAGTAATTTAGTTATTCTAAGCTAAAATATCATCTTTAAGTTCTAGCTTTTAGTGTGAAAGGTTTTTAAAGTTTTTTCCACCTAAAAAAACTAAAGCATTTACGTGATTCTTTTTTCTTTTCAGTTCCTTCGATCATTATGATGAGCCATGTGATGTTGTTCATTCCAGTCATTTTGCTTCGTCACGTAAGTTGATTATTCCTTCAATAAGGGGGCACCCGTGAGTGTTGGGTTGTGTTGTTTTACCTCTGAACGGCACTTTTTTGCACACCATGGGCTAAATGGCCAGGTCACTGAACCCCGAAGGCTCAGAGAAGGTTGGGGGAGGGGATCCACTGGAACAGCTGTTGGGAGACAGATGGTAACCTCCCGTCAAGGCCATCCAGCGTGTTCTTTAACGTGCACAGGGTATGGCTCTCCTGCACACGGGGGCCACGGCTTAACGTCCCATCCGAAGGACGGCGGCCTTTCCAAGCCCATCGGTGTCCCCTACTGACCGTGGGCAGAACGGGGAATTTTGCGGAGATAAATCTCAACGCTGACCCAGCTGGGACTCGAACCTCGGAACTACAGATTACGAGCCTGGCGCGCTACCGACTGAGCCACCCCCGCCCCACCAGTGAGTGTAGTTCATGTTTCAAATCACGGAATCACTCGTCAGTGAATCCTTCAACAAAGAGAGAGCACAGAATATGGTTCAAAAGTGTTGTTCAGCAATTTCTGCTCACTCTGTTTTGCATTGAAGTTCGTGTTTAAATTCTTGATGAAATTTCTAGACTCGTAATGTGTTTATATGTTCGAGTCTCAACTGTGCGGCGTTGGGGGGGGGGGGTCGGTGGCTCAGTCGGTAGCGTACCAGGTTCGTAATATGCAGTTCCCAAAGCTCGAGTCCCACCCGGGCCAGCGTTGAGAATTATCTCCGCAAAACTTTGCGTTTCCTGTCATAGGTTAGTAGGGATCACCGAAAGACTTGGAAAGGACGCCGTCCGTCGGTTGGGATGTTAAGCCGTAGTTCCATGTATGGGAGACACATACACTGCAGGTTAAAGAACACATTGGATGTGTCTTTACTGGAGGTTTCCATCTGTCTCCTAACGAAGTGGATCCCCTGCCCTAGCCTTCTCTGAGACTTCGGGGTCTTTGTGACCTGGCCATTTAGCTCATGGTGTGCAAAAAAAGTGCCACTCAGAGGTAAAACAACACAACGTTAAAGAACACGCTGGATGGCCTTGACGGGAGGCTACCATCTGTCTCCCAACAGCTGTTCCAGTGGGTTCCCTCCCCCAACCATCTCTGAGCCTTCGGGGTCCTTGTGACCTGACCATTTAGCTCATGGTGTGCAAAAAAAGTGCCACTCAGAGGTAAAAGAACCCAACGTTATAGAAAAGGCTGAATGGCCTTGACGGGAGGCTACCATCTGTCTCCCAACAGCCGTTCCATTGGGTTCCCTCACCCAACCTTCTCTGAGCCTTCGGGGTCCTTGTGACCTGGCCATTTAGCACATGGTGTGCAAAAAAAGTGCCACTCAGAGGTAAAACAACACAAAGTTAAAGAACACGCTGGATGGCCTTGACGGGAGGCTACCATCTGTCTCCCAACATCTGTTCCAGTGGGTCCCCTCCCCCAACTCTCTCTGAGCCTTCGGGGTCCTTGTGACCTGGCCATTTAGCTCATGGTGTGCAAAAAAAGTGCCACTCAGAGGTAAAACAACCAAAAGATAAAGAACACGCTGGATAGCCTTGACGGGAGACTACCATCTGTCTCCCAAGAGCTGTTCCAGTGGATCCCCTCCCCCAATCTTCTCTGAGCCTTCGGGGTGTTGTGACCTGGCCATTCTGCTCATGCTGTGCAAAAAAAGTGCCACTCAGAGGTAAAACAACCCAACGTTAAGAACACACTGGATGGTTTTTACGGGAGGCTACCATCTGTCTCCCAACAGCTGTTCCAGTGGGTTCCCTCCCCCAACCTTCTCTGAGCCTTCGGGGTCCTTGTGACCTGATCATTTAGCTCATGGTGTGCAAAAAAAGTGCCAATTAGAGGTAAAAGAACCCAACGTTATAGAAAACGCTGGATGGCCTTGACGGGAGGCTAGCATCTGTCTCCCAACAGCTGTTCCAGTGGGTTCCCTCCCCCAACCTTCTCTGAGCCTTCGGGGTCCATGTGACCTGGCCATTTAGCCCATGGTGTGCAAAAAAGTGCCACTCAGTGGTAAAACAACACAACGTTAAAGAACACGCTGGATAGCCTCGACGGGAGGTTACCATCTGTCTCCCAACAGCTGTTCCAGTGGGTTCCCTCCCCCAACCTTCTTTGAGCCTTAGGGGTCCTTGTGACCTGGCCATTTAGCTCATGGTGTGCAAAAAAAGTGCCACTCAGAGGTAAAACAACCCAACGTTAAAGAACACGCTGGATAGCCTTCACGGGAGGCTACCATCTGTCTCCCAACAGCTGTTCCAGTGGGTTCCCTCCCCCAACCTTCTCTGAGCCTTCGGGGTCCATGTGACCTGGCCATTTAGCCCATGGTGTGCAAAAAAGTGCCACTCAGAGGTAAAACAACACAACGTTAAAGAACACGCTTAATAGCCTCGACGGGAGGTTACCATCTGTCTCCCAACAGCTGTTCCAGTGGGTTTCCTCCCCCAACCTTCTCTGAGCCTTAGGGGTCCTTGTGACCTGGCCATTTAGCTCATGGTGTGCAAAAAAAGAGTCACTCAGAGATAAAACAAACCAACTTTACAGAATACGCTGGATAGCCTTCACGGGAGGCTACCATCTGTCTCCCAACAGCTGTTCAAGTGTGTCTCCTCCCCACAACCTTCTCTGAGCCTTCGGGGTCCTTGTGACCTGGCCATTTAGCTCATGGTGTGCAAAAAAAGTGCCACTCAGAGGTAAAACAACCCAAAGTTAAAGAACACGCTGGATGGCCTTGACGGGAGACTACCATCTGTCTCCCAACAGCTGTTCCAGTGGGTCCCCTCCCCCAACCTTCTCTGAGCCTTCGGGGTCCTTGTGACCTGGCCATTCTGCTCATGGTGTGCAAAAAAAGTGCCACTCAGAGGTAAAACAACCCAACGTTAAGAACACACTGGATGGTTTTTACGGGAGGCTACCATCTGTCTCCCAACAGCTGTTCCAGTGGGTTCCCTCCCCCAACCTTCTCTGAGCCTTCGGGGACCATGTGACCTGGCCATTTAGCCCATGGTGTGCAAAAAAGTGCCACTCAGAGGTAAAACAACCCAACGTTAAAGAACACGCTGGATAGCCTTGACAGGAGGTTACCATCTGTCTCTCAACAGCTGTTCCAGTGGGTTCCCTCCCCCAACCTTCTCTGAGCCTTCTGGGTCCTTGTGACCTGGCCATTTAGCTTATGGTGTGCAAAAAAGTGCCACTCAGAGGAAAAACAACACAACGTTATAGAACACGCTGGATGGCCTTGACGGGAGGCTACCATCTGTCTCCCAACAGCTGTTCAAGTGGGTCCCCTCCCCCAACCTTCTCTAAGCCTTCGGGGTCCTTGTGATCTGGCCATTTAGCTCATGGTGTGCAAAAAAGTGCCACTCAGAGGTAAAACAACCCAAAATTAAAGAACACGCTGGATGGCCTTGACGGGAGGCTACCATCTGTCTCTCAACAGCTGTTCCAGTGGGTCCCCTCCCTCAACCTTCTCTGAGCCTTCGGAGTCCTTGTGACCTGGGCATTTAGCTCATGGTGTGCAAAAAAAGTGCCACTCAGAGGTAAAACAACCCAACGTTAAAGAACACGCTGGATAGCCTTGACAGGAGGTTACCATCTGTCTCCCAACAGCTGTTCCAGTGGGTTCCCTCCCCCAACCTTCTCTGAGCCTTCGGGGTCCTTGTGACCTGGCCATTTAGCTTATGGTGTGCAAAAAAGTGCCACTCAGAGGTAAAACAACACAACGTTATAGAACACGCTGGATGGCCTTGACGGGAGGCTACCATCTGTCTCCCAACAGCTGTTCCAGTGGGTTACCTCCCCCAACCTTCTCTAAGCCTTCGGGGTCCTTGTGATCTGGCCATTTAGCTCATGGTGTTCAAAAAAGTGCCACTCAGATGTAAAACAACCCAACCAACCCGTCGGATGTGACATTAGGCCATTCGTATCACGTGACCCGAAGGTTACCGATCACTAATTTCTAAAAAAAATCGTTGTCAGATATTTTTTCTGAATTCTGTAATCAACCATAGGTTTAGCATTACGTCTGGTGTTCGACAAGGGTGCATTTTGTCTCCTTTTCTCTTTAGCTTGGTTATTGATTATGTTATGCGAAATTCACTTCAAGGGAAAGATTTTGGCCTTAAATGGGCTGGAGGTACGAAAATTTCTGATTTAGATTATGCTGATGATTTAGCCCTTTTGGCAAATGATGTTGATGAGATGAACTCTTTCATTCGAGTTGTTGATGAGACTGGTAGTAGAGTAGGTTTGGTTATAAACAGATAAAAAACTAAAGTGATGAAAATTGGTCAGGCAGGCTGTGATTCAGTTAATCTGAATGGTTGCAGTCTTGAGCAGGTGTCACAGTTTAATTATCTTGGGAGCTATGTAACAGATAATGGTGATGTGAGGCATGAGATTAACAGACGAATAGGGATTGCTGCCGAGACTTTTAAGAATCTATGGAGAGTGTGGAGAAATAGGCGTATACACCTAAAGACTAAAATTAGACTGTATGATAGTTTGGTTATTTCTAGGGTTAGTTATGGTAGTGAAACTTGGACACTTTGTAAACAAGATAACAGGAAACTAGATGCTTTTGATTCTAGATGCTTACGCAGTATCTTGTGTATTAGGTGGTTTAACTTTGTAACTAATGATGAGATTAGGCAAAGGAGTTTGCAACCTCCTTTAAGCAGCATATTGTGCAGAGAGAGACTCCGTTGGTTTGGCCATGTTGCCCGTATGAATAATTATAGATTGGCGAATAGGGTTATGAACAGTGTGCCTAAAGGCCTCAGAAAGAAGGGGAGACCTGGGATGCGGTGGGCAGACAATGTCAAACAGGACCTTGCTAGAATTGGTGTGCAATGGCCGGATGCAGTAGATGTAGCTCAGGATAGACTTGCTTGGAGAACTAAATTGCACGGTCTGGTTGGACCTCCGTAGCCCATGGCTGCTTGAGGAGGAGGATGATAATGATGTACAAGTAACCTGTGAATTTGCTATGCATAAACTTGCACATATTTCACGAATTTCTCAAAAAAATAAATATTATAATTTATTTAATTAAAATATTTATTTTATATAACAGTATAAAAGGCTAATTAAGAGTAATTAATAATAAAATTAATATATGAGACCAACTTATAATTAAGAGTGGTTTTTCTAATTATTTGTGTTTAATCATTTACATTAAAATTCCTTTTTTTAAGTGTTATTCATTTTGCATGTTATTGAGAAGTATATTGCTATCGTATCATATCTTTATCATATCATATCTTATCTATCTCATCAGTATCTTCAGTTTTGAATAACTTTCTAGTGAAATGTCTATCCGGTGATAAATTTATTTTAAATTTATTGATCCATATCAGTTGCTGAAATCCAGTGGCGGCTCGTAAGTAGTATCATGCCATTATACCGTATCCCCACTAGTGCTTTCCCCCCCTATGACGTCACCGACCACGCCCCTATGGCGTCACCGACCACGCCCACTCCCCTATGACGCAACATGACATAATCATTACATAATCATTACGTAACCGGCCACGCCCTTTATTAATAATTCCTCCCCCTTTATTAAACCCCCCTTTCACCCCCCCTTCCCCCTCAGTGGCGCCATCTGTTGACAGTGAGAAATACTATTTTCCCAAAAAAAACCTATTTTTATTCTAATTCTTCGATTTTTGATTTCCCCCTTTATAAAAAAATTCCTCCCCCTTATGAAAAAACCCCTGGCGTCATCTGGTGCCTGTGAGGAACACTAATTCTCCAAAAACCCTTATTTTAATTCTTTGATTTCCCCCTCCTATTAAAAATTACTCCCCCCTATTAAAAATTTCTTCCCCCTTATGAAAAAACCCTGATGCCTTCTGTTGACAATGAAGAGTACTATTTTCGGAAAAACCTCCTTATTTTAACTCTAATTCCCGATTTTTCTTTATTTTGTCCCAATGGTTGACCTATATTTTAAGCCCTCCTGCAGACCCCCCGGTTGACCTTTTAAGCCCTTCCTATATTTTAAGACCACCTCCCTCACTCGGCTGATGCAAGTCTCAGAATAATTGCATGGAACGATTGACCGGTCTCAGAATAATTGTACAGAAAGGAATGATACAAAATTCCCTAGTAATTAAACACTCATCAAATTCCCTTACCTCTATTAAAAATCATCCTACAGTTGAAACTCATTTTACTCTTACTGCTTCCATAGAAAATACCATAGGGTGAAATTAATAATGGTTTAAATTATTCGTAGGGATGACATGTTAAATCTGCTTTTAGAACACACGTCTGCAGTGGAAAAATTTTCAAACTCCGTTAATCAACTCCCTAGTAATTAAACACTCGTCAAAATATTCCTCACCTTTATTAAAATCACTCCACGGTCGAAATAAAAATCAGTTTTTCTGTAGATGTGTTTCACCGGGGAAAAAAAAAATCGTCCCTCGCTCTGTGGATTCCGTCCGACTGTCTTGGGTTCTCGGACTATACCGTGTACTTGCTGTGACTTAGATGCGGGTCAGATTTTTCAGATATTATAGCATTCTTTATAACTAGCTTTTTCTATGTATTTCTTACATCAAAGCCAACACTAGCACTGAACTCTTTTGAATGCAGATCTCAAATTGTAAATCAACTCACAGAGTTGTATTTATTCCTTAGTAATTAAAACCCTTTGCTATTCATTTAGCCAGGACGACTAAACGATTCCTTTATAATTAAAATTCCCTGCTATAAACTCCCTAGTAATTAAACACTCATCAAAATTCCCTTACCTTTATTAAAAAAAACAGTTTTCTGTAGAGGCGTTTTATCGAAAAAAAAAACTTCTCCTCGGCAACGAGAGTCGAACGCGCTACTCCAGCTTCACTCTGTGAACTCCTAACAAGAACCAACCTGCAATGGAAAAGGCATTCCTGAAGTCGTACGTGGAGTCATGCCCACACGTGTCCGTTTACCGGTCAGGTAGCAACGAAACATCTCCTGGGAGGTTGAGTGTCCTCCACTCAACCTCCCAGTCAATCGCCCTGGGAGGTTGAGTGTCCAGCGCTCAGTGTGATGACTCATACGATGTTGTTCTCTGAGGGTAGGTGACGTCACAACAAGGGGAAAGTAACGTGGAGTGACCAGCGACTGACACGTATCAGAAGACTGAGCACTGGGGATGTTTAACCTTCAGTATAATTTTACACAGTGTGTTAGGATTAACAACTCTTATAGCATAGTTATTGCGGGTAGGCTCCCTCTCCCACTTTTAAAATTTAGATCTTACACCGACAGTCTTTTCATATACGTATTTTTATAACCATTTTAAAACCAACACTTATTTCTTTTATCCCTAGCGATTACTGGTTGTTGCATTTTTTACTAGAAGAAACCCTACCCCTGCAGTAACAGCCCCCGCAGAAAATAAAAAAATGCTATCGGGCGAAAAATTAATAAAATCTGATTTGATTCGTCGTGATGAAAAATATTGATGGGGTAATAGGTTCGACTTAAAAGACTTCGTGTTCGGATCCTCACCACGGACAACCTCTCGCTGAAGGACGGTTAAACCCTACGAAATTATTCCAAACGGGGAATCACAAGGTTTTTATTGACGAATGAATCTTGGACCTGTACTGCTTCCGTACATCGTGAAAACCCACTCACAGCCTTGATCCGTGTTCCCAATTTCCTTTACTAAGTCACTTCAAAAAAACATTGTGATTGCAAAAGTATGACTAACAGTTTTATTACGCCACGTTTTAAAAATACTTATTACTGCTGTATCCGCGGTACGGGAGAGTAACACTGTTCGAAGAAAAATCAGGTAAAACAGTTTAAAAAAAAAAATCGTTTCCTCCGTCGTTTGCGTATGTCTCATCACGCTGGTGAAACCGGGTGAAAAAATATTTTTTTTTTGTACGAGGTAGAATGTTAAAAGTACGTCGCGTGCAAAACTTTAGTTCCATCACGAATGCACATTAATGGAGTAGGGAGGTCGTAGTTTAATACTTCAGCTATAAAAAAATAATACAATGTCTCACACACACCTCTCAACTTGTCTACACTAATCCGCTGAAATTTCATTTGCAACGGAGGCTGATACTTCGAATCCGCTATATGTTCCGGAGCTGCAGTGGAATGCATGGCCCCTGCTGAATGCTACGCTATCAGAAGTCCATGTGGCTGTCACGTTCTCCAAGCGCTCAGAATATTACTATACTTATAACTGATCTAAAGTCCGTTTTAATCAATACTTATTTCTTTCAACTCTGCGACTATTGGGCCGGCACATTTTCACTAGAAGGACCGCCTCACAGTGGCAATCCCGCAGAAAAAATTAATAAAAGGAAAAAATCTGATTTTATTCCTCCTGATGAAAAATATTGAAGGTAATAGGGTCGACCTAAAAGGCCCGTGTTCCGATCCTTGCCCCGAATGGTTTTTAACAAAAGTCCTACGAAATTAAAAACTATCCCGTTACACGACGGCGTTGTTTAAAAATACTTATACGGTTGTATCCTCAGCAAACTCTTTCCTAGGAAGTAACGCTATTCGATGCAGTCCCAGTTACATGCTTTTACCGGGTAAAGACTGTGGCCAGAATGTTAAAAGTAGAATTCATACGTTTCCGTAAAAAAAAAAAAAAAATTTAGTTCCTGCTGAAAGGAGTATGATTCGATTCAGGAAGAATAGGATTTGACCTCGTGCATTAGAAAAGGGAACAAATCCGTCCCCGGTGTCATTTGTTAGGTGGTAGTATTAGTATCCTTATACAAGCTCACTTCAAATTTTCATATGACATTCTGGGGTTGAGTTTCAACCTTTTTATTTTTTCCAACCGCGATAATGCGCAGTTTTCTGCGGAACGCGAGCGACTTCGACGCCAAGGACGACCCGCACTAAACGATACGACCGTGCACTAGAAAACCGTGAACGGACTTGTGTGAAACGTAATGTACAGAGCTTGACAACAGTAATATAGACTGGGATCCTCGCTCACTATACTATCATAACCCTCGAGAAATTATCAAATATGAATAGACCTCTGTAAAGTTCCGATCCCACAATCTTCTGAGTTCATTCCCCGGTCGATGCGGTCAGGATCACAAGGGATGTTTTACACATTAACGACTTTTTCTGACATTCGCTAATCAAAGTGTCTATCTACACATCAGACTTGTCATTACATCGACAAACTACCTGTCCATAGGCTGAGTAGGCATTTAGAATGAAAGATTGAGTCTGCTTCACGACACAGATTCGTAAAACGCTCATTAATTATTTTGTGAGAGAAAGCATGCATAAAGTTCAAACACTAATACATCTTCCCTTTCTAATAAACCATACGATCAAAGTAGATAAATTGTAAGCATCATCGGATCTGAGTCCGTATATCTGCTTACGACGAAAATCTCACAATAGCCTATTCAGTACTTTAACCCCCCGATACAGTATGTGACTAGGTCGTTTAACTAAATTACGTGCATAAACGAAAATGTAAAGGGATATCTGTAAATTCGCACAACGGGATAGGTGAATATTTTCACAATTCTTTTGAAGGCAGAATAACTGTGACGAGAGAGAAAGTATAAAAATGCAGTGGGATGGCTGTAAAAACAACAGATTACAGCGCAAATACTGTAAGATAGAAAAAACGACTATTAACAAGTGTCATATAAGGAGCGACCGATAAAAGTCACACCGTAGCGGAAGGAGTAATACAGGAAAAATCATAAAATATTAACCCCCCCCCTCCCCCACGCTGGTAAATCACAGTCACATTGCGTACACACGGATGAATATCACAAAAATACTTTGCGTATAGTAAAGAACCACCGAAGTTTGGAAATTTAAAATCTGAAAACTCACTTTTTATAGTATTTCCGTGAAAAGTCACCCCCCAGAAACGAGATCTAGCTCTGTCGCCAGTTATTCCAGCGTACTATCTCTTTTCAGCACGTTTGAATAAGTGCATGTGAAGGTGGCTAGCTGCAGACACAAGCTTTTCGACAAAGATAGGATGTTTCACTACAATCTAACACGGAGATGTCTGTTAAGTTATTTTTTCCTCCTATTTCTACACTAGTGTCGAAGTCTTAGAACAACTGGTTCGGGTTAGCACACGTTTTTGATATTATCTTGTTTGGCAATCTGAAAGAACACTGTCTGTGGAACATTACCCCCCTGCAAGCTAGTATTAATTACTTTACGATTCTGAGGGACGAAGGTTGAAATCGTTGGCAGATATTTTTCAGAAATATGTAATCAACCATAGTGTTCGGATATTTGATCCATAGTAAGACATGAACGATGTTTACCTGCCATCAGCGACCCCTTCTACGGATCGTATGAGAGGTAATTGTTACGCCAATTAGCTACGTGAAGTCGTGTTTATTTTTAAAAGCAAAGACACACTAATTACCGACTAGCTAGAGAACGATATATTAACCTACTAAAGTTTGATTTTAACGATCAGATAGTGTATATATCATCACTTTTTTAGTTCATAATAATATTCCAACTTTTAAAGGAAATATTGTCTCGTTATAAGCGATTACATACAAAGAAATACACACTCTATACTTTAAATCTATAGAGACAACGATCACTATCCCAGGAACACATCTGTGAAATATCACCACATTTTTGTTTTTAACGTACGGTTGAATCGTTCTACGATGCTAGCTTTGGTTTCCCATCCCTTTCTTTTACACCCACCCGATATAAAACATTCGATCCAACATAGCTTGCTAGCTGTGCGAGGTCTTGATAAAGAGAACAATATTAACACTTCTAAGGCTGACCTTAAAATCCCCGTTAACTATACAAAAGAAATCACATTGACAAAAATATCAGAGACATTCATATTTATTTACATTAAGGTCACATTAATATTTAGTTCGTACATACCAGTTCACCGTGCACCTCTTTTAGTACTGTTGCAAAGTTCAATTTACACATAAACGCGACATTAGCAGGACGATTAAGTTCGATACATGATTCTTCCACAAAACTTACGGCAATATCAGTTAGATTAACGTTTCTTACCACTTCGGGGAAATAATCGTAAGCTGATTCAGCGTTTATGGTGAGGCACGAATGGCGAAGTTGACTCGGATGATCCACTTCACACCCGAAACAGTTCTTACGTAGCAGCGTAAACAGTTCTTTTCGGAGATCTGTTTTCAAAGTCCGCTTTAAACAGTCCATAAGCTTTACGAAATCACTGCTGTCTTGTTCAAGGGGTCGATCGTTAGATGGTGGGCTTCGAGGAAGATTTGCCGCTAATTCTACCTTCCGCACTGCATTCCAAAATTTACCGTTTTCAAACTTCAGAGCCATCAAACTGTAGGTGATTGGATCGCATAAATCTGTCAACCGATGCCACTGTTCGACGCTGAGCCGAACCGATGACGAAAATACAAGTCCTCCGTCACGGGGGATGCTTTTTTTAATGACCACGCCGTGTCCACCTTTGAGCACGACGAGGCAAACCATAGCGTCCAGTTCATACTCGCCGTATTCGACATCTTCGAACGCTTCGACGATTGTAGACGCATACGAAACCAGTCCATGCCACTGCTCTTCAGACAGCATCACACCGTCCTTTGTAGGATATAGTTTTAACGAGTCATCACTCTGGAACACACGTATGTGCACTTTAGGATATGACCGATATTCACAAACGCTCGCAAACAAATCCGATCCGAGTTGAAACATATGGCTATCATCATCTCTAACAGCAAGTCGCTTCGCAGGAAGATCACCATCGGTCAGGGAACGTTTAGCACAAGCCATAGCAAGTCGATACTGGAAAAAATAATGCCTTACAGCCCGTCGAAGGGTAATACTTATACCTTAAACCTGTGACGTGTCCCTGTAACTCCATCCCATTGGTCGAGATCTGGTAGATTTGCCATCTCTTAGTAAACATGATGACGTCTACAAATATTTACGAGCCTGTATAGACGTGCTTTCGAAATATGCATGTGGTGCTCCTTTAAAACGGAAATCGTGGGAGCTTTTGATCACAAAAACCTTTCAGAATATCTCTGAAATTACAAACAGATAAGGGGGGTTGAATTCATTAACAGAGTATTTCAAAAGTATCTTAAAAACACATTCATAATGAAACCAAAGCTAGCATCGTAGAACGATTCAACCGTACGTTAAAAACAAAAACGTGGTGATATTTCACAGGTGTGTTCCATGGAGGCGCCACTGAGGAGGAAAGGGGGGTGTTTTAATAAGGGGAGTGTCCTGTTACGTATTCATTACGTAATCATTACGTAACAGGCCACTCCCCTTATTAAAACACCCCCCTTTCCCCCTCAGTGGCGCCTCCATGGAACACACCTGTGAAATATCACCACGTTTTTGTTTTTAACGTACGGTTGAATCGTTCTACGATGCTAGCTTTGGTTTCATTATGAATGTGTTTTTAAGATACTTTTGAAATACTCTGTTAATGAATTCAACCCCCCTTATCTGTTTGTAATTT
The DNA here is from genome assembly GCA_038380435.1 of Ryuthela nishihirai. Taxonomy (NCBI): domain Eukaryota; kingdom Metazoa; phylum Arthropoda; class Arachnida; order Araneae; family Heptathelidae; genus Ryuthela; species Ryuthela nishihirai. The sequence continues at coordinate 15,610,000 of JAWZYU010000008.1, forward strand.
CAGAGATATTCTGAAAGGTTTTTGTGATCAAAAGCTCCCACGATTTCCGTTTTAAAGGAGCACCACATGCATATTTCGAAAGCACGTCTATACAGGCTCGTAAATATTTGTAGACGTCATCATGTTTACTAAGAGATGGCAAATCTACCAGATCTCGACCAATGGGATGGAGTTACAGGGACACGTCACAGGTTTAAGGTATAAGTATTACCCTTCGACGGGCTGTAAGGCATTATTTTTTCCAGTATCGACTTGCTATGGCTTGTGCTAAACGTTCCCTGACCGATGGTGATCTTCCTGCGAAGCGACTTGCTGTTAGAGATGATGATAGCCATATGTTTCAACTCGGATCGGATTTGTTTGCGAGCGTTTGTGAATATCGGTCATATCCTAAAGTGCACATACGTGTGTTCCAGAGTGATGACTCGTTAAAACTATATCCTACAAAGGACGGTGTGATGCTGTCTGAAGAGCAGTGGCATGGACTGGTTTCGTATGCGTCTACAATCGTCGAAGCGTTCGAAGATGTCGAATACGGCGAGTATGAACTGGACGCTATGGTTTGCCTCGTCGTGCTCAAAGGTGGACACGGCGTGGTCATTAAAAAAAGCATCCCCCGTGACGGAGGACTTGTATTTTCGTCATCGGTTCGGCTCAGCGTCGAACAGTGGCATCGGTTGACAGATTTATGCGATCCAATCACCTACAGTTTGATGGCTCTGAAGTTTGAAAACGGTAAATTTTGGAATGCAGTGCGGAAGGTAGAATTAGCGGCAAATCTTCCTCGAAGCCCACCATCTAACGATCGACCCCTTGAACAAGACAGCAGTGATTTCGTAAAGCTTATGGACTGTTTAAAGCGGACTTTGAAAACAGATCTCCGAAAAGAACTGTTTACGCTGCTACGTAAGAACTGTTTCGGGTGTGAAGTGGATCATCCGAGTCAACTTCGCCATTCGTGCCTCACCATAAACGCTGAATCAGCTTACGATTATTTCCCCGAAGTGGTAAGAAACGTTAATCTAACTGATATTGCCGTAAGTTTTGTGGAAGAATCATGTATCGAACTAAATCGTCCTGCTAATGTCGCGTTTATGTGTAAATTGAACTTTGCAACAGTACTAAAAGAGGTGCACGGTGAACTGGTATGTACGAACTAAATATTAATGTGACCTTAATGTAAATAAATATGAATGTCTCTGATATTTTTGTCAATGTGATTTCTTTTGCATAGTTAACGGGGATTTTAAGGTCAGCCTTAGAAGTGTTAATATTGTTCTCTGTATCAAGACCTCGCACAGCTAGCAAGCTATGTTGGATCGAATGTTTTATATCGGGTGGGTGTAAAAGAAAGGGATGGGAAACCAAAGCTAGCATCGTAGAACGATTCAACCGTACGTTAAAAACAAAAATGTGGTGATATTTCACAGATGTGTTCCTGGGATAGTGATCGTTGTCTCTATAGATTTAAAGTATAGAGTGTGTATTTCTTTGTATGTAATCGCTTATAACGAGACAATATTTCCTTTAAAAGTTGGAATATTATTATGAACTAAAAAAGTGATGATATATACACTATCTGATCGTTAAAATCAAACTTTAGTAGGTTAATATATCGTTCTCTAGCTAGTCGGTAATTAGTGTGTCTTTGCTTTTAAAAATAAACACGACTTCACGTAGCTAATTGGCGTAACAATTACCTCTCATACGATCCGTAGAAGGGGTCGCTGATGGCAGGTAAACATCGTTCATGTCTTACTATGGATCAAATATCCGAACACTATGGTTGATTACATATTTCTGAAAAATATCTGCCAACGATTTCAACCTTCGTCCCTCAGAATCGTAAAGTAATTAATACTAGCTTGCAGGGGGGTAATGTTCCACAGACAGTGTTCTTTCAGATTGCCAAACAAGATAATATCAAAAACGTGTGCTAACCCGAACCACTTGTTCTAAGACTTCGACACTAGTGTAGAAATAGGAGGAAAAAATAACTTAACAGACATCTCCGTGTTAGATTGTAGTGAAACATCCTATCTTTGTCGAAAAGCTTGTGTCTGCAGCTAGCCACCTTCACATGCACTTATTCAAAAGTGCTGAAAAGAGATAGTACGCTGGAATAACTGGCGACAGAGCTAGATCTCGTTTCTGGGGGGTGACTTTTCACGGAAATACTATAAAAAGTGAGTTTTCAGATTTTAAATTTACAAACTTCGGTGGTTCTTTACTATATGCAAAGCATTTTTGTGATATTCATCCGTGTGTACGCAATGGACCGTGATTTACCAGCGTGGGGGAGGGGGGGGGGGTTAATATTTTATGATTTTTCCTGTATTACTCCTTCCGCTACGGTGTGACTTTTATCGGTCGCTCCTTATATGACACTTGTTAATAGTCGTTTTTTCTATCTTACAGTATTTGCGCTGTAATCTGTTGTTTTTACAGCCATCCCACTGCATTTTTATACTTTCTCTCTCGTCACAGTTATTCTGCCTTCAAAAGAATTGTGAAAATATTCACCTATCCCGTTGTGCGAATTTACAGATATCCCTTTACATTTTCGTTTATGCACGTAATTTAGTTAAACGACCTAGTCACATACTGTATCGGGGGGTTAAAGTACTGAATAGGCTATTGTGAGATTTTCGTCGTAAGCAGATATACGGACTCAGATCCGATGATGCTTACAATTTATCTACTTTGATCGTATGGTTTATTAGAAAGGGAAGATGTATTAGTGTTTGAACTTTATGCATGCTTTCTCTCACAAAATAATTAATGAGCGTTTTACGAATCTGTGTCGTGAAGCAGACTCAATCTTTCATTCTAAATGCCTACTCAGCCTATGGACAGGTAGTTTGTCGATGTAATGACAAGTCTGATGTGTAGATAGACACTTTGATTAGCGAATGTCAGAAAAAGTCGTTAATGTGTAAAACATCCCTTGTGATCCTGACCGCATCGACCGGGGAATGAACTCAGAAGATTGTGGGATCGGAACTTTACAGAGGTCTATTCATATTTGATAATTTCTCGAGGGTTATGATAGTATAGTGAGCGAGGATCCCAGTCTATATTACTGTTGTCAAGCTCTGTACATTACGTTTCACACAAGTCCGTTCACGGTTTTCTAGTGCACGGTCGTATCGTTTAGTGCGGGTCGTCCTTGGCGTCGAAGTCGCTCGCGTTCCGCAGAAAACTGCGCATTATCGCGGTTGGAAAAAATAAAAAGGTTGAAACTCAACCCCAGAATGTCATATGAAAATTTGAAGTGAGCTTGTATAAGGATACTAATACTACCACCTAACAAATGACACCGGGGACGGATTTGTTCCCTTTTCTAATGCACGAGGTCAAATCCTATTCTTCCTGAATCGAATCATACTCCTTTCAGCAGGAACTAAAGTTTTTTTTTTTACGGAAACGTATGAATTCTACTTTTAACATTCTGGCCACAGTCTTTACCCGGTAAAAGCATGTAACTGGGACTGCATCGAGTAGCGTTACTTCCTAGGAAAGAGTTTGCTGAGGATACAACCGTAATAAGTATTTTTAAACAACGCCGTCGTGTAACGGGATAGTTTTTAATTTCGTAGGACTTTTGTTAAAAACCATTCGGGGCAAGGATCCGAACACGGGCCTTTTAGGTCGACCCTATTACCTTCAATATTTTTCATCAGGAGGAATAAAATCAGATTTTTTCCTTTTATTAATTTTTTCTGCGGGATTGCCACTGTGAGGCGGTCCTTCTAGTGAAAATGTGCCGGCCCAATAGTCGCAGAGTTGAAAGAAATAAGTATTGATTAAAACGGACTTTAGATCAGTTATAAGTATAGTAATATTCTGAGCGCTTGGAGAACGTGACAGCCACATGGACTTCTGATAGCGTAGCATTCAGCAGGGGCCATGCATTCCACTGCAGCTCCGGAACATATAGCGGATTCGAAGTATCAGCCTCCGTTGCAAATGAAATTTCAGCGGATTAGTGTAGACAAGTTGAGAGGTGTGTGTGAGACATTGTATTATTTTTTTATAGCTGAAGTATTAAACTACGACCTCCCTACTCCATTAATGTGCATTCGTGATGGAACTAAAGTTTTGCACGCGACGTACTTTTAACATTCTACCTCGTACAAAAAAAAAATATTTTTTCACCCGGTTTCACCAGCGTGATGAGACATGCGCAAACGACGGAGGAAACGATTTTTTTTTTTTAAACTGTTTTACCTGATATTTCTTCGAACAGTGTTACTCTCCCGTACCGCGGATACAGCAGTAATAAGTATTTTTAAAACGTGGCGTAATAAAACTGTTAGTCATACTTTTGCAATCACAATGTTTTTTTGAAGTGACTTAGTAAAGGAAATTGGGAACACGGATCAAGGCTGTGAGTGGGTTTTCACGATGTACAGAAGCAGTACAGGTCCAAGATTCATTCGTCAATAAAAACCTTGTGATTCCCCGTTTGGAATAATTTCGTAGGGTTTAACCGTCCTTCAGCGAGAGGTTGTCCGTGGTGAGGATCCGAACACGAAGTCTTTTAAGTCGAACCTATTACCCCATCAATATTTTTCATCACGACGAATCAAATCAGATTTTATTAATTTTTCGCCCGATAGCATTTTTTTATTTTCTGCGGGGGCTGTTACTGCAGGGGTAGGGTTTCTTCTAGTAAAAAATGCAACAACCAGTAATCGCTAGGGATAAAAGAAATAAGTGTTGGTTTTAAAATGGTTATAAAAATACGTATATGAAAAGACTGTCGGTGTAAGATCTAAATTTTAAAAGTGGGAGAGGGAGCCTACCCGCAATAACTATGCTATAAGAGTTGTTAATCCTAACACACTGTGTAAAATTATACTGAAGGTTAAACATCCCCAGTGCTCAGTCTTCTGATACGTGTCAGTCGCTGGTCACTCCACGTTACTTTCCCCTTGTTGTGACGTCACCTACCCTCAGAGAACAACATCGTATGAGTCATCACACTGAGCGCTGGACACTCAACCTCCCAGGGCGATTGACTGGGAGGTTGAGTGGAGGACACTCAACCTCCCAGGAGATGTTTCGTTGCTACCTGACCGGTAAACGGACACGTGTGGGCATGACTCCACGTACGACTTCAGGAATGCCTTTTCCATTGCAGGTTGGTTCTTGTTAGGAGTTCACAGAGTGAAGCTGGAGTAGCGCGTTCGACTCTCGTTGCCGAGGAGAAGTTTTTTTTTTCGATAAAACGCCTCTACAGAAAACTGTTTTTTTTTAATAAAGGTAAGGGAATTTTGATGAGTGTTTAATTACTAGGGAGTTTAATAGCAGGGAATTTTAATTATAAAGGAATCGTTTAGTCGTCCTGGCTAAATGAATAGCAAAGGGTTTTAATTACTAAGGAATAAATACAACTCTGTGAGTTGATTTACAATTTGAGATCTGCATTCAAAAGAGTTCAGTGCTAGTGTTGGCTTTGATGTAAGAAATACATAGAAAAAGCTAGTTATAAAGAATGCTATAATATCTGAAAAATCTGACCCGCATCTAAGTCACAGCAAGTACACGGTATAGTCCGAGAACCCAAGACAGTCGGACGGAATCCACAGAGCGAGGGACGATTTTTTGTTTCCCCGGTGAAACACATCTACAGAAAAACTGATTTTTATTTCGACCGTGGAGTGATTTTAATAAAGGTGAGGAATATTTTGACGAGTGTTTAATTACTAGGGAGTTGATTAACGGAGTTTGAAAATTTTTCCACTGCAGACGTGTGTTCTAAAAGCAGATTTAACATGTCATCCCTACGAATAATTTAAACCATTATTAATTTCACCCTATGGTATTTTCTATGGAAGCAGTAAGAGTAAAATGAGTTTCAACTGTAGGATGATTTTTAATAGAGGTAAGGGAATTTGATGAGTGTTTAATTACTAGGGAATTTTGTATCATTCCTTTCTGTACAATTATTCTGAGACCTGTCAATCGTTCCATGCAATTATTCTGAGACTTGCATCAGCCGAGTGAGGGAGGTGGTCTTAAAATATAGGAAGGGCTTAAAAGGTCAACCGGGGGGTCTGCAGGAGGGCTTAAAATATAGGTCAACCATTGGGACAAAATAAAGAAAAATCGGGAATTAGAGTTAAAATAAGGAGGTTTTTCCGAAAATAATACTCTTCATTGTGAACAGAAGGCATCAGGGTTTTTTCATAAGGGGGAAGAAATTTTTAATAGGGGGGAGTAATTTTTAATAGGAGGGGGAAATCAAAGAATTAAAATAAGGGTTTTTGGAGAATTAGTGTTCCTCACAGGCACCAGATGACGCCAGGGGTTTTTTCATAAGGGGAGGAATTTTTTTATAAAGGGGGAAATCAAAAATCGAAGAATTAGAATAAAAAATAGGGTTTTTTTGGGAAAATAGTATTTCTCACTGTCAACAGATGGCGCCACTGAGGGGGAAGGGGGGTGAAAGGGGGGTTTAATTAGGGGGGGAGGAATTATTAATATAGGGGCGTGGCCGGTTACGTAATGATTATGAAATGATTACGTCATGTTGCGTCATAGGGGAGTGGGCGTGGTCGGTGACGTCATAGGGGCGTGGTCGGTGACGTCATAGGGGAAAGCACTAGTGGGGGTACGGTATAATGGCATGATACTACTCTCGTAGCTAAAATTAGGGGGTGTTGCTCTAGAAAATTTTTAGCCTTTGTTTTAAAATTGTGTAAAAGGAAACAAACATGTATAAAAAGAAAATTTATTCACAAAGTTGATAAATTCCTAAAAGAACAAAATCAAACATTTTTTACATACTTTAACCTAAATTGTTACAGTTCAAGGTTGGGTTGGGTTGTTTTACACCTGAGCGGCACTTTTTTGCACACCATGGGCTAAATGGCCAGGTCACATGGACCCCGAAGGCTCAGAGAAGGTTGTGGGAGGGGACCCACTGGAACAGCTGTTGGGAGACAGATGGTAGCCTCCCGTCAAGGCCATCCAGCGTGTTCTTTAACATGCACAGGGTATGGCTCTCCCGCACACGGGGCCACGGCTTAACGTCCCATCCGACGGACGGCGGCCTTTCCAAGCCCATCGGTGTCCCCTACTGACCGTGGGCAGGGCGGGGAATTTTGCGGAGTTTACAGTTCAAGCTTAATCTATTCATTTAAAAATGAAATCCATTCTTCTTGATTTAATTTGCGCGGAAAAAAAATGAATCAAACAGAATAGCTGGAAGCAGGATAATAATCTAATTCTACACTTTATCACATTCAAGAATATGGTACACGGTTTTTAAGCACAACACACGAGGAGTGAAAAAAAACTACCTACGACAGTGCTCTCTCTCCCTTGCAGCCTCGCGTGTAGCTTCCTATGTGGGCATGCGCACAACAGTCAAACACCTCGCCACTAGTACTGTGAAGCGCACAGTTCCATACAAAGATTTTTGTATCTTTTTCATAAACTGGGGGATGGCTACTGACATTAAGCTTAAGGATTATATATTGTATAAATATAAAGAGAGAATTAAAGAAAAAAGGACTCATTATATTAAATGTTATCGATAATATCAGGTTGAAATTGGGGGTGCTGCAGTGCCACAGTGCCTACACGCGAGCCGCCACTGCTGAAATCATTTCTCTATCAACAAATAGAGAAACGTTCTAAATTATTTTTTTCCTTCATCGATAGGTGTCGCTCTTGCATGCAGGTGCTCCAGCGTTGCCATTCCGAACAGATAAACCTAATCCAAACAAATTCATATGTAAGTAGTCGCTATGAAGTATTTAATTAAAATTATATAACATTTTTTACATAGATTTCTTTACATGTTCTGTATCAATAACTTGATTTAATATTCAATGCGCAATAAAATTTCTAATTATTTATTCAATTCTCATATATTTGTAAATATCTTTTCTATGATAATAGTTTTGAAAATGATAATTTTGTTTCGGCAAAAGTGGCATCAAGGTGCTGTTCCTCGGCAATTCTCGTGCAGCACACGTTTGTGCGTGAACATTTGTGCAGCTCAATGTTGTAAACGTTGTCTACATATAAAACAGAATGGGGCGGGGGTGGCTCAGTCGCTAGCGCGTCAGGCTCGTAATCTGTAGTTCCCAGGTTCGAGTCCCAGCTGGGTCAGCGTTGAGATTTAACTCCGCAGAAATTCCCGCCCTGCTCACGGTCAGTAGGGGGACACCGATGGGCTTGGAAAGGCCACCGTCCATCGGAAGGGACTTTAAGACGTGGCCCCGTGTGCGGGAGAGCCATACCCTGTGCACGCTAAAGAACACGCTGGATGGCCTTGATGGGAGGCTACCATCTGTCTCCCAACAGCTGTTCCAATGGGACCCCTCCCCCAACCTTCTCTGAGCCTTCGGGGTCCATGTGACCTGGCCATTTAGCCCACAGTGTGCAAAAAGTGCCGCTCAGAGACGAAACAATACAACGCTAAAGAACACGATGGATGGCCTTGATGGGAGGCTACCATTGTCTCCCAACAACTGTTCCAGTGGGTCCCCTCCCCCAACCTTCTCTGAGCCTTCGGGGTCCATGTGACCTGGCCATTTAGCCCACAGTGTGCAAAAAGTGCCGCTCAGAGATGAAACAATACAACGCTAAAGAACACGCTGGATGGCCTTGATGGGAGGCTACCATCTGTCTCCCAACAGCTGTTCCAATGGGACCCCTCCCCCAACCTTCTCTGAGCCTTCGGGGTCCATGTGACCTGGCCATTTAGCCCACAGTGTGCAAAAAGTGCCGCTCAGAGATGAAACAATACAACGCTAAAGAACACGCTGGATGGCCTTGATGGGAGGCTACCATCTGTCTCCCAACAGCTGTTCCAGTGGGTCCCCTCCCCCAACCTTCTCTGAGCCTTCGGGGTCCATGTGACCTGGCCATTTAGCCCATGGTGTGCAAAAAATTGCCGCTCAGAGGTAAAACAACCCAACGTTAAAGAACACGCTGGATGGCCTTGACGGGAGGCTACCATCTGTCTCCCAACAGCTGTTCCAGTGGGTTCCCTCCCCCAACCTTCTCTGAGCCTTCGGGGTCCATGTGACCTGGCCATTTAGCCCATGGTGTGCAAAAAAAGTGCCGCTCAGAGGTAAAACAACCCAACGTTAAAGAACACGCTGGATGGCCTTGACGGGAGGCTACCATCTGTCTCCCAACAGCTGTTCCAGTGGGTTCCCTCCCCCAACCTTCTCTGAGCCTTCGGGGTCCATGTGACCTGGCCATTTAGCCCATGGTGTGCAAAAAAAGTGCCGCTCAGAGCTAAAACAACCCAACCCAATCCCCCAGACATGCACACTGCCACTTCTGGCCTGTACTTGACTGACAAGCATGTCCGGGTGTTGGTAGATTGACAGAAAATTGACAATTAATTGGACAATCCTTGATGTCTTTTGTGGTATTAAGAAATTCCTTTCTTTTCAGCTGTCCATGCAGCATGTAGCAGACAAGCCTTGATGTCTGTTGTGGTATTAAGAGATCCTTTCTATGGATCTCTTTATGCACGTGGTTATCCTCTGGACTGCCGAGCAATAGGAGATGGATCAAGAGAAGTGAAACTCACAGTCGGAGTGAACCAATGCGGAATCAAAGTGACAGAGAAACAGGTCAGTCATAATTATATTACTCGCAAAGAATGTATAAGGAAAAGAGGGTTGGGTTGGGTTGTTTTATCTATGAGCGGCACTTTTCTTGCACACCATGGGCTAAATGGCCAGGTCACATGGACCCCGAAGGCTCAAAGAAGGTTGGGGAGGGGACCCACTGGAGCAGTTGTTGGGAGACAGATGGTAGCCTCCCGTCAAGGCCATCCAGCGTGTTCTTTAACGTTGGGTTGTTTTACCTCTGAGCGGCACTTTTTTGCACACCATGGGCTAAATGGCCAGATCACAAGGACCCCGAAGGCTCAGAGAAGGTTGGGGGAGGGGACCCACTGGAACAGCTGTTGGGAGACAGATGGTAGCCTCCCGTCAAGGCCATCCAGCGTGTTCTTTAACGTTGGGTTGTTTTACCTCTGAGCGGAACTTTTTTGCACACCATGGGCTAAATGGCCAGGTCACATGGACCCCGAAGGCTCAGAGAATGTTGGGGATGGGGACCCACTGGAACAGCTGTTGGGAGACAGATGGTAGCCTCCCGTCAAGGCCATCCAGCGTGTTCTTTAACGTTGGGTTGTTTTACCTCTGAGCGGCACTTTTTTGCACACCATGGGCTAAATGGCCAGATCACAAGGACCCCGAAGGCTCAGAGAAGGTTGGGGGAGGGGACCCACTGGAACAGCTGTTGGGAGACAGATGGTAGCCTCCCGTCAAGGCCATCCAGCGTGTTCTTTAACGTTGGGTTGTTTTACCTCTGAGCGGAACTTTTTTGCACACCATGGGCTAAATGGCCAGGTCACATGGACCCCGAAGGCTCAGAGAATGTTGGGGATGGGGACCCACTGGAACAGCTGTTGGGAGACAGATGGTAGCCTCCCGTCAAGGCCATCCAGCGTGTTCTTTAACGTTGGTTAGTTTTACCTCTGAGCGGCAATTTTCTTGCATACCATGGGCTAAATGGCCAGGTAACATGGACCCCGAAGGCTCAGAGAAGGTTGGGGGAGGGGACCCACTGGAACAGCTGTTGGGAGACAGATGGTAGCCTCCCGTCAAGGCCATTCAGCGTGTTCTTTAACGTTGGTTAGTTTTACTTCTGAGCGGCACTTTTTTTGCACACCACGGGCTAAATGGCCAGGTCACATGGACCCCGAAGGCTCAGAGAATGTTGGGGATGGGGACCCACTGGAACAACTGTTGGGAGACAGATGGTAGCCTCCCGTCAAGGCCATCCAGCGTGTTCTTTAACGTTGGTTAGTTTTACCTCTGAGCGGCAATTTTCTTGCACACCATGGGCTAAATGGCCAGGTAACATGGACCCCGAAGGCTCAGAGAAGGTTGGGGAGGGGGGACCCACTGGAGCAGTTGTTGGGAGACAGATGGTAGCCTCCCGTCAAGGCCATCCAGCGTGTTCTTTAACGTTGGGTTGTTTTACCTCTGAGCGGCACTTTTTTCCACGCTATGGGTTAAGTGGCCAGATCACAAGGACCCCGTAGGCTCAGAGAAGATTAGGGGAGGGGACTCACTGGAACAGCTGTTGGTAGACAGATGGTAGCCTCTCGTCAAGGCCATCCAGCGTGTTCTTTATCGTGCACAGGGTATGTATCTCCCACACACAGGGCCACGACTTAATGTCCCATCCGACGGACGGCGGCCTTTCCAAGCCCATCGGTGTCCCCTACTGACCGTGGGCAGGGCGGTGTGTTTTGCGGAGATAAACCTCAACGCTGACCAGCTGGGACTCGAACCTAGGAACTACAGATTACGAGCCTGGCGCGCTACCGTCTGAGCCATCCCCACCCTAACTTAATCGTCGGCCGGTAGCTCAGTGGTCCAGAGCCCCTGACATGTTATCAGGAGGTCGGTCCAGAGCCCCTGACATGTTATCAGGAGGTCGGTCCGGAGCCCCTGACATGGTATCAGGAGGTCGGTCCAGAGCCCCTGACATGTTATCAGGAAGTTGGTCCAGAGCCCCTGATGACATGTTATCAGGAGGTCGGTCCAGAGTCCCTGACATGTTATCAGGAGGTCGGTCCAGAGCCCCTGATGACGTTATCAGGAGGTCGGTCCAAAGCCCCTGACATGTTATCAGGAGGTCGGTCCAGAGCCCCTGATGACGTTATCAGGAGGTCGGTCCAAAGCCCCTGACATGTTATCAGGAGGTCGGTCCAGAGCCCCTGATCATATGTAATCAGGAGGTCGGTCCAGAGCCCCTGACATGTTATCAGGAAGTCGGTCCAGAGCCCCTGATGACATGTTATCAGGAGGTCCGTCCAGAGCCCCTGACACGTTATCAGGAGATCGGTCCAGAGCCCCTGATGACATGTTATCAGGAGATCGGTCCAGAGCCCCTGATGGCATGTTATCAGGAGATCGGTCCAGAGCCCCTGATGGCATGTTATCAGGAGGTCGGTCCAGAGCCCCTGATGACATTTTATCAGGAGGTCGGTCCAGAGTCCCTGACATGTTATCAGGAGGTCAGTCCAGAGCCCCTGACATGTTATCAGGAGGTCGGTCCAGAGCCCCTGACTTGTTATCAGGAGGTCGGTCCAGAGTCCCTGATGACATGTTATCAGGAAGTCGGTCCAGAGCCCCTGATGACATGTTATCAGGAAGTCTGTCCAGAGCCCCTGATGACATGCTATCAGGAGGTCGGTCCAGAGCCCCTGATGACATGTTATCAGGAGGTCGGTCCAGAGCCCCTGACATGGTTCAGGAGGTCGGTCCAGAGCCCCTGATGACATGTTATCAGGAAGTCAGTCCAGAGCCCCTGCTGACATGTTATCAGGAGGTCGGTCCAGAACCCCTGATGACATGTTATCAGGAGGTCGGTCCAGAGCCCCTGATGACATGTTATCAGGAAGTCGGTCCAGAGCCTCTGATGACATGTTATCAGGAGGTCCGTCCAGAGCCCCTGATGACATGTTATCAGGAGGTCGGTCCAGAGCCCCTGATGACATGTTATCAAGAGGTCGGTCCAAAGCCCCTGATGACATGTTATCAGGAGGTCGGTCCAGAGCCCCTGATGACATGTTATCAAGAGGTCGGTCCAGAGCCCCTGATGACATGTTATCAGGAGTTCGGTCCAGAGCCCCTGATGACATGTTATCAAGAGGTCGGTCCAGAGCCCCTGATGACATGTTATCAGGAGGTCGGTCCAGAGTCCCTGACATGTTATCAGGAGGTCGTGGGTTCGCATCCCACCCGGCCCAAGACAATATTTCCTCTAAAATTTGAATCGACGTTAAAGTGCAGATTTATTAGTTCAAGTAACATATTTCCTGTTTAATTCTTTGGTATCTCCCATCAGCAGGACAGCAGCCTCCAGTACGACCTCCACATATATCTTCAGTACGACCGTCATGTTCAGCAGGCATCTGATGAACTCATCCTGGTGCAATGCATCCCTCAAGAGCTCGTTGTCAGTGGAAGAATGGGATCAGGGACATTGGAGGAACCCCACAAAGAGGATGAAGAAAAATCAGAGCTTCACCCAGACATGGTAACGACTCCATCCCTAAGTACCGTATTTCTCCGAAAATAAGATCGGGCCTTATATTAATTTTTGCTCCAAAAGACTTTGGGTAGGGTTGTTTTACCTCTGAGCGGCACTTTTTTGCACACCATGGTCTAAATGGCCAGGTCACAAGGACCCCGAAGGCTCAGAGAAGGTTGGGGGAGGGGACCCACTGGAACAGCTGTTGGGAGACAGATGATAGCCTCCAGCGTGTTCTTTAACCTTGGGTTGTTTTACCTCTGAGCGGCAGGGGCGGGGGTGGCTCAGTCGGTAGCGCGCCAGGCTCGTAATCTGTAGTTCCCAGGTTCGAGTCCCAGCTGGGTCAACGTAGAGATTTATCTCCGCAAAATTCCCCGCCTTGCTCACGGTCAGTAAGGGACACCGATGGGCTTGGAAAGGCCGCCGTCCGCTGAATGGGACGTTAAGCCGTGGCCCCGTGTGCGGGAGAGCAATACCCTGTGCACGTTAAAGTACACGCTGCATGGCCTTGACGGGAGGCTACCATCTGTCTCCCAACCACTGTTCCAGTGTGTCCACTCCCCCAACCTTCTCTGAGCCTTCGGGGTCCATGTGACCTGGCCATTTAGCCCATGGTGTGCAAAAAAGTGCCGCTCAGAGGTAAAACAACCCAACCCAACCTCTGAGCGGCACTTTTTTTGCACACCATGGGCTAAATGGCCGGGTCACAAGGACCCGAAGTTCAGAGAAGGTTGGGGGAGGGGATCCACTGGAACAGCTGTTGGGAGACAGATGGTAGCCTCCAGCGTGTTCTTTAACGTTGGGTTGTTTTACCTCTGAGCGGCACTTTTTTGCACACCATGGGCTAAATGGCCCGGTCACAAGGACCCCGATGGCTCAGAGAAGGTGGGGGGAGGGGACACACTGGAACAGCTGTTGGAAGACAGATGGTAGCCTCCAGCGTGTTCTTTAACGTTGAGTTGTTTTACCTGTGAGCGGCACTTTTTTGCACACCATGGGATAAATGGCCAGGTCACATGGACCCCGTAGGCTCAGAGAAGGTTGGGGGAGGGGACCCACTGGAACAGCTGTTGGAAGACAGATGGTAGCCTCCAGCGTGTTATTTAACGTTCAGTTGTTTTACCTCTGAGCGGCACTTTTTTGCACACCATAGGCTAAATGGCCAGGTCCCAAGGACCTCGACGGCTCAGAGAAGGTTGGGGGAGGGGATCCACTGGAACAGCTGTTGGAGACAGATGGTAGTCTCCCGTCAAGGCCATCCAGCGTATTCTTTAACGTTGGTAAGTTTTACCTCTGAGCGGCACTTTTTTGCACACCATGTGCTAAATGGCAAGGTCACATGGACCCCGAAGGCTCAGAGAAGGTTGGGGGAGGGGACCCACTGGAACAACTGTTGGGAGACAGATGGTAGCATCCCGTCAAGGCCACCAAGCGAGTTCTTTAACGTGCACAGGGTATGCTCTCCCGCACACTGGGCCACGGCTTAACGTCCCATCCAACGGACGGCGGCCTTTCCAAGCCCATCGGTGTCCCCTACTGACCGTGGGCAGGACGGGGAATTTTGCGCATATAAATCTCAACGCTGACCCAGCTGGGACTCGTTCCTGGGAACTACCGATTACGAGCCTGGCGCGCTACCGACTGGGCCACTCCTGCCCCCAATCCAAAAGACGGATTAGGGCTTATTTTCGGAGGATATCTTATTTTTTTATGTAGATATTCAACTTTCTCCACACCTTTGTCAGTTTACATAGGAGTTTGCCTCTCGTCCAAAGGCGCCCGCTTGGGTATTTACAAATACTTAATTATAATTTATATTATCATTTATTTTAAGTATTAATGTCAATAATATTATTTATTTACATTTAACTATATATTAATATTATTACTTTATAATTCAATGCGTCCGTCGTGTGTTGCAACGGGCGTACAGTCGCTCTAAAAAGAATCCGAACACTACGGTTGATTATAGAATTCAGAAAAAATATCTGGCAACGTTTTTTTTAGAAATCAGTAATCTGGCAACCTTCGTATCACGTGACACGAAGGTTCGCAGATCATTTATTTCTAAAAAAATCTTTGCCAGATATTTATTCTGAATTCTGTGATCCACCATGGTGTTCGGATTCACTTTTGAGCGACTGTAGGTGGTCATATTATTTTGATACTAGATCGTGTGGGCTCACTCACGGAAATATTGAGCGTGTGCAGTTACCGTTCACAGCAAACTGGAGTGTGTGCAGTAACTGCACACGCTCTAGTTTTCTGTGAACGGTATCTAGAGCGTGTACAGTTGCTGTACACGCTACAGATATTTTTCCTGAATTCTGTAATCATGTGACACGAAGGTTGGCAGATCACTAATTTCTAAAAAAAATATCTTTGCCAGATATTTTTTCTGAATTCTGTAATCAACCATAGTGTTTGGATACTTTTTTCAGCGACTGTACAATGAGATGTCAGTATAACGAAACGCAAAATAAACGAAATATTCGATATAACGAAATGTTTTTCCGACCTCGGCATATTTCGTTGTATCTCTATATAGAAATGCTTAATTTTAACGAGTACCAGTATAACGATAATATCGTTTATGAAATAAAAAGTTTATCCAGTACAGAAAAAGATCAGTATAATGAAATTTGTAAAAAAAAAGAAAAATTGTTACAATATGTAAAATTATATTTTTTTTCATCTTTACGTGCTTCGATTTTTAGCATCTGGCAACGCTGCAGTGATTTAAACGCTGAGAATTGGGTTGGGTTGTTTTACCTCTGAGCGGCACTTTTTTGCACACCATGGGCTAAATGGCCAGGTCACATGGACCCCGAAGTCTCAGAGAGGGTTAGGGGAGGGGACCCACTGGAACAGCTGTTGGGAGACAGATGGTAGCCTCCCGTCAAGGCCATCCAGCGTGTTCTTTAACGTGCACAGGGTATGGCTCCCACGCACACGGAGACACGGCTTAACGTCCCATCCGAAGGACGGCGGCCTTTCCAAGCCCATCGGTGTCCCCTACTGACCGTGGGCAGGGCGGGGAATTTTGCGGAGATAAATCTCAACGCTCACCAAGCTGGGACTCGAACCTGGGAATAACAGATACGAGCCTGACGCGCTACCGACTGGGCCACCCCCGCCCCTGATTACGAGCCTGACGTGCTACCGACTGATCCACCCCCGCCCCTAAGTGGAGAAGGAATATCCGATTCTATCAAGAATTGCAGTCAAATATTTGTTACTAACATTATTTATGTGAAACTGGATTTTCATCTTTAACTGCTTTAAAAAATAAATATAGGAACAGACTGGATATTAAAGATGACTTGCGACTCTACCTTAGCAACACAATCTCAACCATTGATGAACTGCGCAAGCGTAAACAAGCGCAACCATTTCAGATTACTCAGTAAAATATTTATAATTTTATAAGATTGGTTAAATCGTTTATGTCATTTTTTGTGTTTGTTTATATATGTAATTTATGAATACAAAATTTAATGTGTATATATATATATGTTTTATTTTATTCCCATTGTTATACTCTAACTACAGTTTTATCTATCTATACAAGGGGTACGCCAGTTACATACACATTTCCAGGGGTTACGTGAAGCATAAAATATTGAGAACCACTGATATATGTTTTATTTTATTCCCATTGTTATACTATAACTATAGTTTTATCCATAGCAGTTACCGTTCACAGCAAACTGGAGCGGTTGCGGTTAATGTTCACAGCACATTGGATCGTGTGAGCTCACAAAGACCTGGATCGTGTGGGCTCACTCACGGAAATATTGAGCGTGTGCAGTTACCGTTCACAGCAAACTGGAGCGGTTGCGGTTAATGTTCACAGCACATTGGATCGTGAGAGCTCACAAAGACCTGGATCGTGTGGGCTCACTAACGGAAATATTGAGCGTGTGCAGTTACCGTTCACAGCAAACTGGAGCGGTTGCGGTTAATGTTCACAGCACATTGGATCGTGTGAGCTCACAAAGACCTGGATCGTGTGGGCTCACTCACGGAAATATTGAGCGTGTGCAGTTACCGTTCACAGCAAACTGGAACGGTTGCAGTTAATGTTCACAGCACATTGGATCGTGTGAGCTCACAAAGACCTGGATCGTGTGGGCTCACTCACGGAAATATTGAGCGTGTGCAGTTACCGTTCACAACAAACTCGAACGGTTGCGGTTAATGTTCACAGCACATTGGATCGTGTGAGCTCACAAAGACCTGGATCGTGTGGGCTCACTCATGTAAATATTGAGCGTGTGCAGTTACCGTTCACAGCAAACTGGAGCCGTTGCGGTTAATGTTCACAGCACATTGGATCGTGTGAGCTCACAAAGACCTGGATCGTGTGGGCTCACTCATGTAAATATTGAGCGTGTGCAGTTACCGTTCACAGCAAACTGGAGCGGTTGCTGTTAATGTTCGCAGCACATTGGATCGTGTGAGCTCACAAAGACCTGGATCGTGTGGGCTCACTCACGGAAATATTGAGCGTGTGCAGTTACCGTTCAGACGGATGGAACTACCATCCGTCTCCGGATGGTAGCCTCCCGTCAAGGCCATCCAGCGTGTTCTTTAACGGAACGGCAACTGGAACGGCAAACTGGAACGGTTGCGGTTAATGTTCACAGCACATTGGATCGTGTGAGCTCACAAAGACCTGGATCGTGTGGACTCACTCACGGAAATATTGAGCGTATGCAGTTACCTTTCACAGCAAACTGAAGCGTGTGCAGTAACTGCACACGCTCCAGTTTGCTGTGAACGGTAACTGGAGCGTGTACAGTTGCTGTACACGCTCCAGATATTTTTCCTGAATTCTGTAATCACGTGACACGAAGGTTGCCAGATTTACAACTCACCTGTATTTCACCGAGCTTCGAATTTTTGCAAACTTGCCATAATTTTACAGAAAAATCCAGTCACTTCGACTTTTGTCAACTATCTTAGATTTTTTTCAACTTCCCAAGATTTTGTCAAAAGTTCTGGATTTTACCAACTCTCCTTCAAAAAACCAATTTTCACAACTCGCCTGTATTTTACCAAGTGCTACCCAGTTTTCCTAACTTCCCTAGATTTCGTCAACTCTCCTTAATTTCATTAAAAGAATCCCAATTTTTACAACTCTCTTGAATTTGTTGGGTTGGGTTGGGTTGTTTTACCTCTGAGCGGCACTTTTCTGAACACCATGGGCTAAATGGCCAGGTCACATGGACTCCGGACACTCAGAGAAGGTTGGGGGAGGGGACCCACTGGAACAGCTGTTGGGAGACAGATCGTAGCTCCCGTCAAGGCCATACAGCGTGTTCTTTAACGTTGGGTTGTTTTACCTCTGAGCGGCACTTTTCTGAACACCATGGGCTAAATGGTCAGGTCACATGGACTCCGCACACTCAGAGAAGGTTGGGGGAGGGGACCCACTGGAACAGCTGTTGGGCGACAGATCGTAGCTCCCGTCAAGGCCATCCAGCGTGTTCTTTAACGTTGGGTTGTTTTACCTCTGAGCGGCACTTTTCTGAACACCATGGGCTAAATGGCCAGGTCACATGGACTCCGCACACTCAGAGAAGGTTGGGGGAGGGGACCCACTGGAACAGCTGTTGGGAGATAGATGGTAGCCTCCCGTCAAGGCCATCCAGCGTGTTCTTTAACGTTGGGTTGCTTTACCTCTGAGCGGCACTTTTCTGAACACCATGGGCTAAATGGCCAGGTCACATGGACTCCGCACCCTCAGAGAAGGTTGGGGGAGAGAACCCACTGGAATAGCTGTTGGGAGACAGATAGTAGCCTCCCGTCAAGGCCATCCAACGTGTTCTTTAACGTTGGGTTGTTTTACCTCTGAACGGCACTTTTCTGCACACCATGGGCTAAATGGCCAGGTCACATGGACCCCGAAGGCTCAGAGAAGGTTGGGGGAGGGGACCCACTGGAACAGCTTTTGGGAGACGGATGGTAGCCTCCCGTCAAGGCCATCCAGCGTGTTCTTTAACGTGCACAGGGTATGGCTCTCCCGCACACGTGGCCACGGCTTAACGTCCCATCCAACGGACTGCGGCCTTTCCAAGCCCATCGGTGTCCCCTACTGACCGTGGGCAGGGCGGGGAATTTTGCGGAGATAAATCTCAACGCTGACCCAACTGGGACTCCAACCTGGGAACTACAGATTACGAACCTGGCGCGCTACCTACTGAGCCACCCCCGCCCCTTGAATTTGTCATGTCACTTCAAATTCCCCAAGATTTTGCCAATTCTCCTTAATTTCACAAATAAAGTGAAATAGAAACCTTCTCAAGCAGCTGCTGACCGCAGTGGTCAGTTTAAACGCCACAGTTGAAGTGTCTACGAGGATGGCGAGACCTCAGTAAAACCAATCCCAATTTTCACACCTCGCCTGTATTTTACGAAGTGGATTCGAATTTTTCCAACTGCAATAGATGTTTTCCATGTTGCCTCGTTTTTGCCGAACTGGGCATATTTTTGCAGGAAAAAAATCCCAATATTTTCATCTCACCGAAATTTTACCCACTTCTCAAAATTTTGCAAGTTGTTCCGATTTTGCCAAGTTGCCTCGATTTGACACCCTAGATTTTGCCAAGTTCGCTAGATTTTACTCCCTTTGTTATACAAAAAAAATCCCAATTTTCACAACTCATCTGGATTTTACAAAGTCGCTTCGAAATTTGCTCACTTCTATTTACTTTGGGGAGCTTCCCCCCCCCCCCCCGCATAGCTTCTCCCCCTGAACCCACTCTTAGGCAATTTTTCTTCTTCGTAACCAACTTTAACAGGAACGCTTAAGAAACTTTAACTGTCCTTACCTTCCAAACTGGGGCGGGGGTGGCTCAGTCGGTAGCGCGCCAGGCTCGTAATCTGTAGTTCCCAGGTTCGAGTCTCAGCTGGGTCAGCGTTGAGGTTTATCTCCGCAAAATTCCCCGCCCTGCCCACGGTCAGTAGGGGACACCGCTGGGTTTGGAAAGGCCGCCGTCCGTCGGATGGGACGTTAAGCCGTGGCCCCGTGTGCGGGAGAGCCATACCCTGTGCACGTTAAAGAACACGCTGGATGGTCTTGACGGGAGGCTACCATCTGTCTCCCAACAGCTGTTCCAGTGGGTCCCCTCCCCCAACCTTCTCTGAGCCTTCGGCGTCCATGTGACCTGGCCATTTAGCCCATGGTGTGCAAAAAAGTGCCGCTCAGAGGTAAAACAACCCAACCCAGCTTATGCTCCTAATTGATTTTGCTGTATTTGTTTCACATTATCGCATGCGTATATTTGTAAACTTAAAAATTCTTCTCTAACGATTAATTTGCATTTTAATGACTTTCCAGCTGTCTTCCTCGGTGGCTTGTTGGATGGACATCCTCCTTGGCAAGATGCCAACGGCTGTACCCATTACAGAGCACGTCAGTGTAGGAGATGACATTACCATGCTGATTAAAATTCGTCAGAAACGTAAGTTGGATAATTCTCTGCTATTGGTAATAGAAAAACCATTTAAGAAGTGGTACTTGGGTTGTTTTACCTCTGAGCGGCACTTTTTTGCACACCATGGGCTAAATGGCCAGGTCACAAGGACCCCGAAGGCTCAGATAAGGTTGGCGGAGGGGACCCACTGGAACAGCTGTTGGGAGACAGATGGTAGCCTCCCGTCAAGGCCATCCAGCGTGTTCTTTAACGTTAGGTGGTTTTACCTCTGAGCGGCACTTTTTCGCACACAATGAGCTAAATGGCCAGGTCACAAGGACGCCGAAGGCTCAGAGAAGGTTGTGGGAGGGGACCCATTGAAACAGCTGTTGGAAGACAGATGGTAGCCTCCCGTCAAGGCCACCCAGCGTGTTTTTTAACGTTGGGTTGTTTTACCGGGGCACTTTTTTGCACACAATGGGCTAAATGGCCAGGTCACAAGGACCCCGAAGTCTCAGAGAAGGTTGGGGGAGGGGACCCACTTGAACAGCTGTTGGAAGTCTCAGATCAAGGCCATCCAACGTGTGCTCTTAAGCACACTGCGCTACGGCTTAATGTTCCATCCGACGGACGGCGGCCTTTCGAACTCCATCGGCGTCCCCTACTGACAGTGTGCAGGGAGGGGAGTTTTGCGGAGATAAATCTCAGCGCTAGCCCAGCTGGGACTCGAACCTGGGAATTGCAGATTACCAGCCTGGGTCGCTACCGACTGAGCCACCCCCGCCCAGCAATTACGTGCACAGCCAGAAAAATTTCCAGGGGACAGGCAATGAGCAAATTTGTTTCGGAGAGGGACGAAAATAAGAAATCTATGTTTCAAGACAGAAAAATTTATATTGAGCCATTGTTAATGAATGCAATTGCAAATGAGGAATCATGCATACGTCGTACAGTCGCTCAAAAAAATATCCGAACACTACGGTTGATTACAGAATTCAGAAAAAATATCTGGCAACGATTATTTTTAGAAATTAGTGATCACTAATGATCACTAAATGTCACGTGACACGAAGGTTGCCAGATTACTAATTTCTAAAAAAAAAATCGTTGCCAGATATTTTTTCTGAATTCTGCGATCGACCGTAGAGTTCGGATATTTTTTTGAGCGACTGTACCTGTTGGAAAAAGTGTTTTAATTATTATTTTTTTCACTTTTTTTATTGATTCAATTTTTTTGGGGGGGACGACCAAAAATTAGTTTCAATTGTGGCAATCATCGGTGTAAAGCCGCTCAAAAAAAGTATCCGAATACTATGGTTGATTACCGAATTCAGAAAAAATATCTGGCAACGATTTTTTAAAATTAGTGATCTGGCAACCTTCGTGTCACGTGACATTTAGTGATCATTAGTGATCACTAATTTCTAAAAATAATCGTTGCCAGATATTTTTTCTGAATTCTGTAATCAACCATAGAGTTCGAATACTTTTTTGAGCGACTGTACAACAAAACTGAGAAAAAAACGTTCTAAATAAAAACCAGATTGACAAACCTTAACTCAAAACTCTGCTATGTGCTTAAGTGATAATTTTAATCAGCATGCATATTTTGTAAAGAGGTTAAATGTATCCCATTGAATTATGTTTACTCATGGTGCTATTTTCATCCTTCTAGATGGATTCATGGCGAAAGTGACGAATTGCCTGGCTAGTGATGGATCCATAGAAGCACAGCAAGACCTCATCGACGGCAATGGGTAAAAAAAAGTTGCATATTCTTTCACTCTTTACATACATACATAGATACATACATACATACATACATACATACATACATACAAGGGCCGAGGGTGGCTCAGTCGCTAGCGCGCCAGGCTCGTAATCTGTAGTTCCCAGGTTCGAGTCCTAGCTGCGTCAGCGTTGATATTTATCACCGCAAAATTTCCCGCCCTGCCCACGGTCAGTAGGGGACACCGATGGGCTTGGAAAGGCCGCCGTCCGTCGGATGGGACGTTAAGCCGTGGCCTCGTGTGCGGGAGAGCCATACCTTGTGCACGTTAAAGAACACGCTGGATGGCCTTGACGGGAGGCTACCATCTGTCTCCCAACAGCTGTTCCAGTGGGTCCCCTCCCCCAACCTTCTCTGAGCCTTCGGGGTTCATGTGACCTGGCCATTTAGCACATGGTGTGCAAAAAAGTGCCGCTCAGAGGTAAAACAACCCAACATTAAAGAACACGCTGGATGGCCTTGATGGGAGGCTACCATCTGTCTCCGAATAGCTGTTCCAGTGGGTCCCCTCTCCCAACCTTCTCTGAGCCTTCGGGGTCCATGTGACCTGGCCATTTAGCCCATGGTGTGCAAAAAAAGTGCCGCTCAGAGGTAAAACAATCCAACATACAAACATACATACGAAATCCTTATGCAGCCATGGGCTACGGAGGTCCAACCAGACTGTAATTTTCCCCTCCAGACATGTCTGTTCTGAGCTACAACTGCTGCATTTGCCCCCCCCCCCCAGACCAATTCTGGTAAGGTCCTGTTTGACATGTCTGTCCATCTCTTCCTAGGTCTACCCCTTTTTCTGAAACCCTTAGGCACACTGTTCGCAGTCCTGTTTGCTAATCTGCAGCTATGCAAACGGGCGACATGGCTAAACGAATGCAATCTCTCTCTGCAGAATATGCTGCTCAAAGGAGGTTGATGACTCCTTCTTCTAACCGCATCATTACTAAGTTGAACCACCTAATACCCAAGATAATACGTAAGCATCTAGAATCAAAGGCATCACGTTTCTTGTTATTCTGCTTACAAAAGGTCCATGTTTCGCTACTATAACTAACCTTAAAAAGAATCAAACTATTATACAGCCATATTTTAGTTTTTAGGTGTTGGGTTGTTTTACCTCTGAGCGGCACTTTTTTCCACACCATGGGCTAAATGGCCAGGTCACATGGACCCCGAAGGCTCAGAGAAGGTTGTGGGAGGGGACCCACTGGAACAGCTGTTGGGAGACAGATGGTAGCCTAATGTCAAGGCCATCCAGCGTGTTCTTTAACGTGCACAGGGTATGGCTCTCCCGCACAACGTCCCATCCGACGGACCCATTTAACGTCCCATCCGACGGACGGCGGCCTTTCCAAGCCCATCGGTGTCCCCTACTGACTGTGGGCAGGGCTGGGAATTTTGCGGAGATAAATCTCAACGCTAACCCAGCTGGGACTCGAACCTGGGAACTACAGATTACGAGCCTGGCGCGCTACCGACTGAGCCACCCCCGCCCCAGAATTCATCTCATGTACATCATTAGTCAACAGGGCCAAATCATCTGCATAATCTAAATCAGAAATTTTGAAATCTCTAAACCATTTAAGGCCAAAATCTTTCCCTTGAATTGAATTTCGCATAACATAATCAATAACCAAACTAAAGAGAAAAGGAGACAAAATGCACCGTTGTTGAACACCAGAAGTAATGCTAAACCAATTGCTACAAGCCTTACCAACTCTCACACACGACTCAGTGTTATTATAGAGAGCTTTCATTAAGTTAACTAACTTGTCAGGTATACCATATGATCTCACAATCAACCACAAATTATGACGATCAACAGAGTCGAAAGCCTTTTTGAAATCAACAAAACTAGCAACCAAAGGTTTCTGAAACTCTAAATATTTCTCAAGAATCTGCCTAAGCGAAAAATATTTGCTCAATATATCCCCGGGGGCGGGGGTGGCTCAGTCGGTAGCGCGCCAGGCTCGTAATCTGTAGTTCCCAGGTTCGAGTCCCAGCTGGGTCAGCGTTGAGATTTATCTCCGTAAAACTCCCTGCCCTGCCCACGGTCAGTAGGGAACACCGATGATGCTTGGATAAGGTCACCGTCCGTCGGATGGGACGATAAGCCGTGGCCCCGTGTACGGGAGAGCCATACCCTGTGCACGTTAAAGAACACGCTGGATGGCCTTGACGGGAGGTTACCATCTGTCTCCCAACAGCTGTTCAAGTGGGTCCCCTCCCCCAACCTTCTCTGAGCCTTCGGGGTCCATGTGACCTGGCCATTTAGCCCATGGTGTGCAAAAAAGTGCCGCTCAGAGGTAAAACAACCCAACCCAACTGAGGTGTGATAGATGCCTTTCGGTTGGTACGCAATACGGATTTGTAAGAATGCAAGACCTGAGCAGAAAGGCAACGTCTGCTTTCAACCCAACCCAACCTCTGCTTTGTCAGCCAAACTATCAAGCCAAAGATTCTTATCAGCTGTTAACTCATCCTTTACACGTTTATTAATCTCGTTCTAATGCCTTCTGTTAGGATTAGTAGGGTGTTGATTCATATTAATCCTGCACTGGCCTGTAAATGGTAGCTAGGCGTAAACTGGAAGGAGAGCTGTGTACCAATCCCTAGTGATGATGCACAGAACCGGCCAGGTCTAGCACCTAATGTCCGACCCCGCCTTCTCGTGGTGCAGGCCGTTAGTACTTTTCAAAAGAGATATTCTCTTTTGGAAGGGAACGGAAGGGGAGGGCTGCCAGTTCAGTATGGCCTACAGATCTGGTCATCTATGGCCACTTTTTTCTTTTTTTTCAACCCTGCTGAGGAGTGGTCAACTTCACAGGGTCCTGGTGCTGACCATTTATACCTACTAGACTGGACTTGTTTATGGATTTGAGTTTGATTATGGATCCTGGACTTGCTGCACTGGTGGGCCTCTGTTGAGGGAGAGTCTGCCGCTGTGTTTTCTGTTTGCTTCTGGGTTGCCAGCCCTAAGTGAACAGAGGCATGGGATACCTTATATCAGCTGGTGGATAATCCTAATCAGAGGCCATCGCAGGTACCTGAACCTTACTTAGCTAGTTGGGCATCGTCAAGCCTAAACTGGAGTAATGTGTCTCAGGCAGGCCATATGGTTCTTGAAAAAGTCCACTTGAAAAGGTGGTGCCTGAAGTTCCTACCAGCATCGGTGACTTCAGCCTTTAGCGGAGGAGGAACAGGTCTTTGCCCCATGCCTGCGATCAGGGGGCTGTTTGATATTGTTGGCCCTACCAATCTCAATAAACCTAATTTCTTTAAAAATCCTACTAATCATTTTCTCTCTGCAGGAACGTGGAACGTGAGGACATTACATAGAGATTATTCTCTTGATGTCCTCATGCAGGAATTACAGCGCTATAACCTAGATATTCTAGGCTTGCAAGAGACCAGATGGACAGGTAAAGGTGAGATACTTAAAAATAACTTTAAATTTCTCTTTACAGGGAGGGAGGATGGAAAGCATCATCAAGGCGTGGGTCTGCTGCTCAGCAGACATGCTAGTGATGCTCTTCTAGGATATGAGTGCATTAATGAAAGGTTTCTTACAGCAAAATTTCAGACAAGCATTAAAGACTTGAATGTTATCTGCTGTTATGCCCCCACTGAGGATTCTGATGAGGATGAGAAGGATAGGTTTTACGGACAATTTCAGGATATTTTGAATTCTGTTAAGAAAGGAGATATTACCCTTGTTCTAGGTGACTTCAATGCCAAAGTTGGTACTGACTCTCACCTTTGGGGAGGAGTAATAGGCCCTTTGGGTATTGGTAGCTGCAATGTGCAATGTCTCCTACAGGTAAGTAAACTCAATGGATTCAGAATAACTAACACATATTACAAACACCGCGACATACATAAATACACATGGGTTTCACCTGATGGACTGCATAGGAATATGATTGATTATATATTAATTAACAGCAAATGGGCTAGTTCTGTTAGAAATACCAGGGCATATAGGGGAGCTGAAATTGGATCTGACCATTACCTTGTTAAAAGTGTCTTGCAACTTAAACTTAAAAAGTGTTGTGCTAGGGTTAAAAAATTTACCTTTAATACTGAAGCTCTGAAAGACCCAATTATAGCTAAAGTTTACCATGATAGGTTACTTAGTCATTATGACAGTCATAGTTTGCTTAATACTGAAGTTGAGGAAGAATGGGGCCATTTTAAACAGGCTTTTTTGGAAACTAACAATACTCTTTTAGGGAAAAAGGAGCAGAGGAGACAGAATTATTTAAGTGATAAGGCACTTGAGCTTATTTCAGAAAGAAGGAACTGCAGGAATGTCCTTAATCAGTACCCTACTAGTCCTAATAGAAAGCATTACAAAGAACTTAATAAACGTGTAAAGGATCAGTTAGCTACTGATAAGAATATTTGGCTTGATGGCCTGGCTGACAAAGCTGAGGAAGCAGTTAGACAGCACAACAGCAGAGAGCTGTACTAGATAGTTAATGTTTTGTGTGGTAGAAAACGCACAGGTATACAGGGATTGAAGGATAAACAAGGTAAGGTTATAGAAGGTGAGTATTCTGTCATGGCTAGGTGGGCTGAGCATTTCAGTGATGTTCTAAATAATGTGGTTAGTTCTACTCCCATTGTTTGCAATGATGATAGATGCATTGTTGGCTTTAATGTTGGCCCTATAACACAATCTGAAGTTGGTTTGGCTATTTCTAAACTTAAACTTCATAAATCCCCAGGGGTGGATGAAATTACTACGGAAATGCTTAGAGCTGGGAATGTTTCAGTTACCATTTGGATGACTGAAATTTTGAATAACTTTTATGATAAAGGCATGGTTCCTAAGGATTTTACCAGAGCTATTGTTATCCCTATTTTCAAAAAAGGTGATCGCAGTTCTTGTGATAACTATAGGGATATCAGCCTACTCTCTGTTCCAGGTAAAGTTCTTTCCATGATTGTGCTTAATAGAATTAAGAATCTGGTTGACAGGCAATTGCGTGATGAGCAATGTGGATTCAGAAGTGGTAGGGGATGTGTGGATCAGATATTTTCACTTAGGCAGATTTTTGAGAAATGTTTCGAGTTTCAGAAACCTTTGGTTGCTAGCTTTGTTGATTTCAAAAAGGCTTTCGACTCTGTTGATCGTCATAATTTGTGGTTGATTGTGAGATCATATGGTATACCAGACAAGTTAGTTAACATAATGAAAGCTCTCTATAATAACACTGAGTCATGTGTGAGAGTTGGTAAGTCTTGTAGCAATTGGTTTAGCATTACTTCTGGTGTTCGACAAGGATGCATTTTGTCTCCTTTTCTCTTTAGCTTGGTTATTGATTATGTTATGCGAAATTCACTTCAAGGGAAAGCTTTTTTCCTTAAATGGGGTGGAGATACGAAAATTTCTGATTTAGATTATGCTGATGATTTAGCCCTTTTGGCAAATGATGTTGATGAGATGAACTCTTTCATTCCAGCTGTTGATGAGACTGGTAGTAGAGTAGGTTTGGTTATAAACAGAGAGAAAACTAAAGTGATGAAAATTGGTCAGGCAGGTTGTGATTCAGTTAATCTGAATGGTTGCAGTCTTGAGCAGGTGTCACAGTTTAATTACCTTGGGAACTATGTAACAGATAATGGTGATGTGCGGCATGAGATTAACAGACGAATACGGATTGCTGCCGGGACTTTTAAGAATCTATGGAGATTGTGGAGAAATAGGCATATACACCTAAAGACTAAAATTAGACTGTATAATAGTTTGGTTCTTTCTAGGGTTAGTTATGGTAGTGAAACTTGGATGCTGTGTAAACAAGATAACAGGAAACTAGATGCTTTTGATTCTAGATGCTTACGTAGTATCTTGGGCATTAGGTGGTTCAACTTTGTAACTAATGATGAGGTTAGGCAAAGGAGTTTGCAACCTCCTTTAAGCAGCATATTGTGCAGAGAGAGACTCCGCTGGTTTGGCCATGTTGCCCGTATGGATAATTATAGATTGGCGAATAGGATTGTGAACAGTGTGCCTAGAGGCCTCAGAAGGAGGGGGAGACCTAGGATGCGGTGGGCAGACAATGTCAAACAGGACCTTGTTAGAATTGGTGTACAGTGGCCGGATGCAGCAGATGTAGCTCAGGACAGATATGCTTGGAGAATTAAACTGCGCTGTCTGGTTGGACCTACGTAGCCCATGGCTGCTTGAGGATGATGATGATGATGAATCCTGCACTTGCTTCTTTCAGAAGTAAGTTCCATATCCTTATCACTCAAAAACCTTTGATTCCTCTGTTCCCTTTTACCCAAAAGAGTACTGTTGGTTTCAAGAAAAAACTTTTCAAACTGATCCCATTCTTTCTCAACTTCAGCAGTAAGCAAACCACGATTGTCATAGGGGCGCGGGTGGCTCAGTCGGTAGTGCGTCAGGCTCGTAATCTGTAGTTCCCAGGTTCGAGTCCCAGCTGGGTCAGCGTTGAGATTAATCTCCGAAAAATTCCCCGCCCTGCCCACGGTCAGTAGGGGACACCGATGGGCTTGGAAAGGCCGCCGTCCGTCGGATGGGACGTTAAGCCGTGGCTCCGTGTGAGGGAGAGCCATACCCAGTGCACGTTAAAGAACACGCTGGATGGCCTTGACGGGAGGCTACCACCTGGCCATTTAGCCCATGGTGTGCAAAAAAGTGTCGCTCAGAGGTAAAACAACCCAACCTAAGTATTTGTGATCTGTAAAATATATATATACTAAAACTACCTAAGTATTTGTGATCTGTAAAGATATATATATTAAAACTACCTAAATATTTGTGATCTGTAAAGATATATATATATTAAAACTACCTAAATATTTGTGATCTGTAAAGATATATATATTAAAACTACCTAAGTATTTGTGATCTGTAAAGATATATATATTAAAACTACCTAAGTATTTGTGATCTGTAAAGATATATATATTAAAACTACCTAAGTATTTGTGATCTGTAAAGATATATATATTAAAACTACCTAAGTATTTGTGATCTGTAAAGATATATATATTAAAACTACCTAAGTATTTGTGATCTGTAAAGATATATATATTAAAACTACCTAAGTATTTGTGATCTGTAAAGATATATATATTAAAACTACCTAAGTATTTGTGATCTGTAAAGATATATATATTAAAACTACCTAAATATTTGAAAAATGCGAATTATAATATTTCATTAGTACCAATCCAACTAAACGAGAATTTTCTAATTTTCATTTCATTGTTTCCAATGGAAACTTCATGATCTTCACATTCCACAAAAATTTCAAATTTTTTTGGTTAATACATCGTTGCAATATTTTTGTTTTATTTTGGAATTTTCCACTTTTTTTCACCGTTAGAGGGCGCAATTATAGTGTTCAAAAGATTTCAAAAGTGCGAATCATAATATTTTATCAACTTCTATCTAACCCTAAACAGATATTTTTTCATTTATCTCTGGTCACTCACCCCTGGGTCTAAGAGCAAATTTAGTTGCAAATGGTGTATCATAGCGTTCACATTCCAACACCAAAAAGTTAAAAATTTTGATGATGGAATGTGATGAAAAAAAACCATAATTTCTAGCTTAAATTCAACGTTTGCAATATTTCTTTGAAATTTAGAAATTTTCTATATTTTCCACCGTCAGAGGGCGCATTTATAGTTTTCGAAAGATTTAAATACATGACTCAAGAATTGAAGCCAGTACTGAAATACACTAAAGAAAGATTTACATTTCAGGATGTTGAGGTATCTTCAAAAGAATGCCATAATACATCTTGGTTCTATTTTTAACATACTTCTTAGAAAACATACTTTTCCTGATATTTGGAAAAATGCCTTTGTTCGGCTTATCCACACGAGGAAAGGACCCTGGCTCAGTCGGTATTGCGCCAGGCTCGTAATCTGTAGTTCCCAGGTTCGAGTCCCAGCTGGGTCAGCTTGAGATTTATCTCCGCAAAATTCCCAGCCCTGCCCACAGTCAGTAGGGGACACCGATGGGCTTGGATAGGCCCCCGCCCGTCGGATGGGACGTTAAGCCGTGGCCCCGTGTGCGGGAGAGACATACCCTGTGCACGTTAAAGAACACGCTGGATGGCCTTGACGGGAGACTACCATCTGTTTCCCAACAGCTGTTTCAGTGGGTCCCCTCCCCCAACCTTCTCTGAGCCTTCGGGGTCCATGTGACCTGGCCATTTAGCCCATGGTGTGCAGAAAAGTGCCGCTCAGAGGTAAAACAACCCAACGTTAAAGAACACGCTGGATGGTCTTGACGGGAGGCTCCCATCTGTCTCCCAACAACTGTTCCAGTGGGTCTCCTCCCCCAACCTACTCTGAGCCTTCGGGGTCCATGTGACCTGGCCATTTAGCCCATGGTGTTCAGAAAAGTACCGCTCAGAGGTAAAACAACCCAATTTGTTAGATTTCAAAAAGGTTCTACAGCGAAGGGAAATAAGTTTCTTTTTGACCTTTCCAGTTGCACGGTGGATCCAAGCATCATGCCAAACCTACAGGAGAAGTTCAACCGAAGAACAGGAATCAAAGTCGTCTATGCAACTTTTCCAGCTTTTAAATTCCCTGACAGAGACAACTTGCATCTGCAGTGCCGCGTTCTCATCTGCAATAATACCTGTCCTTTGGTGAGTTCAAGGAGATTCATTTCAGCTTATTTTTCTATTTTTACAGTAAAACGTGATTAATTCGATTCGCTGTACGGAAAAGTCACGCAATTTAAGATTGGGTTGTTGTTTTACCTTTGAGCGGCACTTTTTTGCACACCATGGGCTAAATGGCCAGGTCACATGGACCCCGAAGGCTCAGAGAAGGTTGTGGGAGGGGACCCACTGGAACAGCTGTTGGAAGACAGATGGTAGCCTCCCGTCAAGGCCATCCAGCGTGTTCTTTAACGTTGGGTTGTTTTACCTCTGAGCGGCACTTTTTTGCACACAATGGGCTAAATGGCCAGGTCACATGGACCCCGAAGGCTCAGAGAAGGTTGGGGGAAGGGACCCACTGGAACAGCTGTTGGGAGACAGATGGTAGCCTCCCGTCAAGGCCATCCAGCGTGTTCTTTAACCTGCACAGGGTATGACTCTCCCTCACACGGGGCCACTGCTTAACGTCCCATCCGACGGACGGCGGCCTTTCCAAGCCCATCGGTGTCCCCTACTGACCGTGGGCAGGGCGGGGAATTTTGTGCGGATAAATCTCAACGCTGACCCAGCTGGGACTCGAACCTGGGAACTTCAGATTACGAGCCTGGCGCGCTACCGACTGAGCCACCCCCGCCCCACGCAATTTAAGAAACCAATAGACTATCTGTTAAATAAAAACGCAATGTAAAATGCAAAAAAAAAGGCTTACCTTATAATGCGATATTTAATCTAGTTGCGAAAGATTTATTTTCGGAACTGAATAAAAAAATTTATTTCAATAATTGAAAATAAAAATATTATCGTTATCACTGTTACCAGAAGTGGCTTGGGTTGCGTTGTTTTACCTCTGAGCGGGATTTCTTTTGCACACCATGGGCTAAATGGCCTGGTCACAAGGATCCCGAAGGCTCAGAGACAGTTGGGGGAGGGGACCCATTAGAACAGTTGTTGGGAGACAGATGGTAGCCTCCAATCAAAGCCATCCAGCGTATTCTTTAACGTTGGATAGTTTTACCTCTGAGCGGCACATTTTTTCACACCATGGGCTAAATGGCCAGGTCACTTGGACTCCGAAGGCTCAGAGAAGGTTGGGGGAGGGGACCCTCTGGAACAGCTGTTGGGAGACAGATGGTAGCCTCCCGTCAAAGCCATCCAACGTGTTCTTTAACGTTGGGTTGTTTTACCTCTGAGCGGCATTTTTTTTGCACACCATGGGCTAAATGCCCAAGTCACAAAGACCCCGAAGGCTCAGAGACAGTTGGGGGAGGGTACCCATTAGAACAGTTGTTGGGAGACAGATGGTAGCCTCCAATAAAAGCTATCCAGCGTGTTCTCTAACGTTCGATAGTTTTACCTCTGAGCTGCAGATTTTTGCACACCATGGGCTAAATAGCCAGATCACAAGGACCCCGAAGGCTCAGAGACGGTTGGGGGAGGGGACCCATTGTAGCAGTTGTTGACAGACAGATGGTAGCGTCCCGTCAATGCCACACACATGTTGTTTAACATGCACAGGGTATGGGCTCTCCAGCACACGGGGCCATGGCTTAACTTCCCATTCGACATACGGCACAAGCAGTAGAGTCTGCAAAATATCTCCAAGGGGAACGAACAATATTTTTTGAAATATTTTAATTATCCAAATGCCAATATATTGATATTACGAGCTGAAGACTAAATTTGTTTTCTAATTACGATTCATCAAGCGTTTTGAATCACCCAGGTACATTTCTATAATATTTGCTTATTAAGAGATAAAATTTAAAGAAAATTCGATTTATGTAGAATTTTCAAAATAAATTGTTTCAAATTTATCATATTTTCCAGCATTTGGTACATTTCTTTCCGTTTTATTTGAATGTTTATTGTTAATTACAAAGTGCAACAATCGCATTCTGTAGGGGCGCGGGTGGCTCAGTCGTCAGCGCGCCAGGCTCATAATCTGTAGTTCCCAGGTTCGAGTCCCAGCTGGGTCAGCATTGAGATTTATCTCCGCAAAATTCCCCGCCCTGCCCACGGTCAGTAGGGGACACCGATGAGCTTGGAAAGGCCGCCGTCCGTCGGATGGGACGTTAAGCCGTGGCTCCGTGTGCAGGAGAGCCATACCCTGTGCACATTAAAGAACACGCTGGATGGCCTTGACGGGAGGCTACCATCTGTCTCCCAACAGCTGTTCCAGTGGGTCCCCTCCCCCAACCTTCTCTGAGCCTTTGGAGTCCTTGTGGCCTTGCCATTTAGCCCATGGTGTGCAAAAAAGTGCCGTTCAGAGGTAAAACAATCCAACGTTAAAGAACACGCTGGATGGCCTTGACGGGAGGCTACCATCTGTCTCCCAACAGCTGTTCCAGTGGGTCCCCTCCCCCAACCTTCTCTGAGCCTTTGGAGTCCTTGTGGCCTTGCCATTTAGCCCATGGTGTGCAAAAAAGTGCCGCTCAGAGGTAAAACAATCCAACGTTAAAGAACACGCTGGATGGCCTTGACGGGAGGCTACCATCTGTCTCCCAACAGCTGTTCCAGTGGGTCCCCTCCCCCAACCTTCTCTGAACCTTTGGAGTCCTTGTGTCCTTGCCATTTAGCCCATTTAGCCCATTGGCCCATTGCCATTTAGCAATGGGCCAATGGGCCATTGTGCTGTAATGTGTAATGGCAATGGGCCAATGGGCCCATTTAGCCCATTGGCCCATTGCCATTTAGCCCATTGTGTGCAAAAAAGTGCCGATCAGAGGTAAAACAACCCAATCGCATTCTGCATTGTTGACAGTCGATTACAGTTCATGATGATTATTCTACAACGAGAATCGGAAGTGTTTGAATTGATTATTTCTTCCTATTTCACCCCAGGAACCCTGTTTACAGACACCGAGGATGAAATCTCGTTTCGTGAGATCTTCAAATGGTCACGTGTACACTGTAACAGGAAATATCATGGATGAATTGAACGTTTTCAACTCGGTGGAAGTGAAGGCCCCGATCATGGAACTGGACTCGCCAAGCACTTCAACTGCTGTAAGAGAAGCTGGTAAGTAGGCCACGTGAGTTTCACATCCTCAACAACTGAATAGCAAAGTATGGATATTCCAAAAAAGACATTCCAGGTTAAATTACATATATTTATATTAAAAAAATATATACGTGCTGTTGGGAGACAGATGGTAGCCTCCCGTCAAGGCCATCCAGCGTGTTCTTTAACGTTGGGTTGTTTTACCTCTGAGCGGCACTTTTTTGCACACCATGGGCTAAATGGCCAGGTCACATGGACCACGAAGGCTCAGAGAAGGTTGGGGGAGTGGACCCATTGGAACAGCTGTTGGGAGACAGATGGTAGCCTCCCGTCAAGGCCATCCAGCCTGTTCTTTAACGTTGGGTTGTTTTACCTCTGAGCGGCACTTTTTTGCACACCATGGGCTAAATGGCCAGGTCACATGGACCCCGAAGGCTCAGAGAAGATTGGGGGAGGGGACCCATTGGAACAGCTGTTGGGAGACAGATGGTAGCCTCCCATCAAGGCCATCCAGCGTGTTCTTTAACGTTGGGTTGTTTTACCTCTGAGCGGCACTTTTTTGCACACCATGGGCTAAATGGCCAGGTCACATGGACCCCGAAGGCTCAGAGAAGGTTGGGGGAGGGGACCCACTGGAACAGCTGTTGGGAGACAGATGGTAGCCTCCCGTCAAGGCCAACCAGCGTGTTCTTTAACCTGCACAGGGTATGGCTCTCCCGCACACTGGACCACGGCTTAACGTCCCATCCAACGGACGGCGGCCTTTCCAAGCCCATCGGTGTCCGCTACTGACCGTGGGCAGGGCGGGGGAATTTTGCGGAGATAAATCTCAACGCTGACCCAGCTGGGACTTGAACCTGGGAACTACAGATTACGAGCCTGGCGCAATACCGACTGAGCCACCCCCGCCCCAAGCTGTTTGAGAGATTGATTTTAAATCGGTTAGATACTTTTCTCACTCAAAATTCTAGCAATCAAAATTCTATCAAAATCTGCCTGAAACCCAGTTTGGTTTCAGGCAACGTAGATCCACTGAAAATCAGTTTTTTAGGGTTGTTGAGAAAATAACTGAAGCATTAAACAAGAAGGAGACGGTTGCCGCGCATTTTTGGATGTAGCTAAGGTTTTTGACAGTGTTTGGGTAGATGGCCATAGAAGTAATAGTATTACTTACTATTATTGGGGCGGGGGTGGCTCAGTAGGTAGCGCGCCAGACTCGTAATCTGTAGTTCCCAGGTTCGAGTCCCAGCTTGGTCAGCGTTGAGATTTATCTCCGCAAAATTCTCCGCGCTGCCCACGGTCAGTAGGGGACATCGATGGGCTTGGAAAGGCCGCCGTCCGTCGGATGGAACGTTAAGCCGTGGCCCCGTGTGTGGGAGAGCCATACCCTGTGCATGTTAAAGAACACACTGTATGGCCTTGACGGGAGGCTACTATCTGTCTCCCAACAGCTGTTCCAGTGGGTCCCATCCCCGAACCTTCTCCGAGCCTTCGGGGTCCATGTGAAATGGCCATTTAGCCTATAGTGTGCAAAAAAAGTGCCGTTCAGAGGTAAAACAACCCAACGTTAAAGAACACGCTGGATGGCCTTGACGGGAGGCTACCATCTGTCTCCCAACAGCTGTTCCAGTGGGTCCCCTCCCCCAACCTTCTCTGAGCCTTCGGGGTCCATGTGACCTGGCCATTTAGCCCATGGTGTGCAAAAAAGTGCCGCTCAGAGGTAAAATAACCCAACGTTAAAGAACACGCTGGATGGCCTTGACGGGAGGCTACCATCTATCTCCCAATAGCTGTTCCAGTGGGTCCCCTCCCCCAACCTTCTCTGAGCCTTCGGGGTCCATGTGACCTGGCCATTTAGCCCATGGTGAGCAAAAAAGTGCCGCTCAGAGGTAAAACAACCCAAACTTAGTATTACCTTTATAGTAAGATGAGCTACTGACTTGACCTACTTTAAGCTCGGGGTAAGGCATGGATGTTTGTATCGTTTTTCTGCTGAGGTCCTGCCATCCTCACAGCCCTTGAAATAAGGCGTATTAAACTGACAGTCTCCTCTCAGACTGTGGCAAGCAGCTGCTTGAGGGTGCATTTTTTTATATTCTGTTCAATTTACAGTATGCACTGCGTTTTGAATATATTTTGTGCAATTTATGTGTAACAAATACTTCAAATCAGATATCATATTCAGTAATTCTGTCAGTTTAAAACATCCATAGTAGAAGTGTTGTGAAATAATTAACTACTATGTATATATACAGGGTGATTCAAAACTCTTGGGCCAAACTTTAAGGGGTGATAGAACACACCTAAACAAGCACTTTTCATCGTACAATGCATGGTCGGAACTCAAGCGGTGAAGCGCTAGAGGGCGCTGTCCAGAGAATACTTATAAGCGCTGGTTTTCGCACTCGTCGTCATTTCCACCGTGGATTATAGAACGGATGGATTGTTTCACAAATCATGAGAAGGCGGACATGCATTTCACGTACAGAGCTGTGTACGGGAATGCGAGGGAAGCCCAAAGACTGTACCGGGAGGGCTTTACAACCACACACGTGCCTGATCGTATTTATGCAAATTATGTAATTTAATTAAATTTATGTAATTTTATACTTTAGTTATTCACTTCAAAGAATAATTCTTTATTTATTCAGGGTGATTCAAAACTCTTGGGCCAAACTTTAAGGGGTGATAGAACACACTTAAACAAGCACTTTTCGTCATACAATACATGGTTGGAACTCAAGCGGTGAAGCGCTAGAGGGCGCTTTCCAGTGAACACTTATAAGCGCTGGTTTTCGCACTCGTCGTCATTTCTAATTTATATTTATATTTTTAACACTTATAACACACACTCCTTGCACGCCCTGTATCCTGCAAGCTGCTGACAAAGGAGCCCGTTTTGCACAGATACCGGTGCAATCACTGAAAGGTTTTACGATCAGGCATGCGTCTTGTCGGAAAGTGCTCCCAGTACAGTCTTTGGGCTTCCCTCGCATTCCCGTACACAGCTCCATGCGTGAAATGCATGTCCGCCTTGTCCTGATTCGTGAAACAATCCATCCGTTCTGTAATCCACGGTAGAAATGACGACGAGTGCGAAAACCAGCGCTTATAAGTGTTCACTGGACAGCGCCCTCTAGCGCTTCACCGCTTGAGTTCCGACCACACATTGCATGACGAAAAGTGCTTGTTTAGGTGTGTTCTATCACCCCTTAAAGTTTGGCCCAAGAGTTTTGAATCACCCTGTATAAATAAAGCATTATTCTGTAAAGTGAATAACTAAAGTACTAAATTACATAAATTTAATTAAATTACATAATTTACATAAATACGATCAGGCATGCGTGTGGTTGTAAAGCGCTCCCAGTACAGTCTTTGGGCATCCCTCGCATTCCCATACACAGCTCCATACGTGAAATGCATGTCCGCTTTCTCCTGATTCATGAAACAATCCATCCATTCTGCAATCCACGGTGGAAATGACGACGAATGCAAAAACCAGCGCTTATAAGTGTTCACTGGAAAGCGCCCTCTAGCGCTTCACCGCTTGAGTTCCGACCACCCATTGTATGATGAAAAGTGCTTGTTTAGGTGTGTTTTATCACCCCTTAAAATTTGGCCCAAGAATTTTGAATCACCCTGTATATAACATTTAAATATTAACCTTAGCAAATTGACTGTTATTAAAATTGACATTTATGATGTAAGAATTAATTAAGATATTGTTTTAATTTTTCCAAATATTTTTTTCCCACATGCTCCACTATTACCACCTGGCAGCTACCATGGCCCACATCAAAGAAGATCTTTTCTGTTTGAGTTCCACGAGGATGATCCTCATCATCGCTGTTCTTTTGGGTGTCCTCCTCATCTCCCTCGTGGTCACCATCTGCATGTGCGTGAGAGCGAGAGAATTGCGTAGACGACTTATCCAGCGTCAGAGTTTCCCTTACGGAAGAGTGCACGATTATTCTTGACTACCCGTAACGAGAGCTCACGTGGCTCCACCTGTGAAAAAGCAAACTCCTACGTCAAGAAATATGCAGGCAAGGGTCTAATGGTTAGTAAAGCGGCCGTTCAAAACAATTTATCCTAAAGCCGTATTGTGATTCGTCACTTTTTGGTGAAGTGCATGGAAGACTGTTTCTGTTGCTTTCATACAAACTTTAATGTGCTGAAAAAAAATCGAAGTGAGCATGAATATTACAGTGATTTTTTTATTTTGCTGTTGGCAACAGTGAAGAGATTTATAGACTTCGGAGAAGCGGAATAAAACATTGAAACCGTAACTGTAAAGACATATTTTTTTATTTTGCTGTTGGTGGAATGGCAACAGTGACGAGATTTATAGACTTCGGAGAAGCGGAATAAAACATTGAAACCGTAACTGTAAAGACTTATTTTTTTTTTTTTTTTTGCTGTTGGTGGAATGGCAACAGTGACGAGATTTATAGACTTCGGAGAAGCGGAATAAAACATTGAAACCGTAACTGTAAAGACTTATTTTTTTTTTTTGATGTTGGTGGAATGGCAACAGTGACGAGATTTATAGACTTCGGAGAAGCGGAATAAAACATTGAAACCGTAACTGTAAAGACTAAATCTTAAAACTTCAGAACATTATAGAGAATTGATATCTACTTAAAACAGGAAAGGTCCGATTATTCACAATTGTTTCAACAAATTGATTAAAAACAAATTGTTCAAATTGTTTCATAGTATATGGAAGGGAATTTTACCTCGAAGTGTCTAATGGTAAGACTACTTAAGCTGACGTCGTAAATTTGGTCCTGTGGCTTTCTGTTGTGAAAGACTTGAAGTTGCAGTTTTTCCTGACCTAGAAAATATAATATTTCATCCAGAGTTTCCCGAACATAAAAATTATCGGATAATGAGCCATGGATGTTCAGAATGCTCTTTCTGAAAAATCAGGAAGAGTCCAGAATTCTGGTTTAATGAATCAAGATCGTTGGATTTGTTATACGAAATACAGAGACGTATAATAGATATCCATTACATATACAGTCGCTCAAAAAAAGTATCCGAACACTATGGTCGATTACAGAATTCTGAAAAACCTTCGTGTCACGTGACACGATAGGTTGCCAGATCACTAATTACTAAAAAAAACGTTGCCAGATATTTTTTCAGAATTCTGTAATCAACCATAGTTTTCGGATATTTTTTATTATATATAATGCGTATGAATATATAATGCATGAATTTGGAGCGTGTGCAGTTACCGTTCACAGCAACCTGGAGCGGTTGCTCTTAATGTTCACAGCACATTGGATCGTGTGAGCTCACAAAAACCTGGATCATGTGGGCTCACTCACGGAAATATTGAGGGTGTGCAGTTACCGTTCACAGCAAACTGGAGCGTGTGCAGTAACTGCACACGCTCCATTTTACCTCTGTTGAACCTCTGTTTTACCTCTGTGAACGGTAACTGGAACGTTTACAGTTGCTGTACACGCTCCAGATATTTTTCCTGAATTCTGTAATCACGTGACACAAATGTTGCCAGATCACTAATTTCTAAAAAAAATCGTTGCCAGATATTTTTTCTGAATTCTGTAATCAACCATAGTGTTCGGATACTTTTTTGAGCGACTGTACGAGGCTAGAAACATGGAAATTGGTGTACGGCAGTTGTTTTGGTTATGAAATTTCACATCCGGTGGAGCCTTCGAGGTCAAAGGTCAAATTTAGATCTACCGGTGTTAAAGAGTTAAAAATCAATTCCTGTGGATATTTTGGATCTTGGATCTGGACTCTTGTGAAAATTTGGATGTGATGGGTTCTTCGAGTTCAAAAGTCAAAGTTTGATATATTCGTACTGGAGAGCTAGATTGCGTTGTGTTGTTTTACCTCTGAGCGGCACTTTTTTGCACACCATGGGCTAAATGGCCAGGTCAGATGGACCCCGAAGGCTCAGAGAAGGTTGGGGGAGGGGTCCCACTGGAACAGCTGTTGTGAGACAGACGGTAGCCTCTCGTCAAAGCCATCCAGCGTGTTCTTTAACGTTGGGTTGTTTTACCTCTGAGCGGCACTTTTTTGCACACCATGGGTTAAATGGCCAGGTCACATGAACCCCGAAGACTCAGAGAATGTTGGGGGAGGGGACCCACTGGAACATCTGTTGGGAGACAGATGGTAGCCTCCAGTCAAGGCCATCCAGCGTGTTCTTTAACATTGTGTTGTTTTACCTCTGAGCGGTACTTTTCTGCACACCATGGGCTAAATGGCCAGGTCACATGGACCCCGAAGGCTCAGAGAAGGTTGGGGGAGGGGACCCACAGGAACAGCTGTTTCGAGACAGATGGCAGCCTCCCGTCAAGGCCATCCAGCGTGTTCTTTAACATTGTGTTGTTTCACCTCTGAGCGGCACTTTTCTGCACACCATGGGCTAAATGTCCATGTCACATGGACCCCGAAGGCTCAGAGAAGGTTGGGGGAGGGGACCCACTGGAACAGCTGTTGGGAGACAGATGGTAGCCTCCCGTCAAAGCCATTCAGCGTGTTCTTTAACGTGCACAGTGTATGGCTCTCCCGCACACGGGGCCACGGCTTAATGTCCCATCCGACGGACGGCGGCCTTTCCAAGCCCATCGGTGTCCCCTACTGACCGTGGGCAGGGTGGGGAGTTTTCCGGAGATAAATCTCAACGCTGACCCAGCTAGGACTCGAACCTGGGAACTACAGATTACGAGTCTGGCGCGCTACCGACTGAGCCACCCCCGCCCACTGGAGAGCTAGAAATGAGTGAATAAGGGTTAAATGAGC
This sequence comes from Ryuthela nishihirai, assembly GCA_038380435.1. NCBI lineage: Eukaryota > Metazoa > Arthropoda > Arachnida > Araneae > Heptathelidae > Ryuthela > Ryuthela nishihirai. The sequence continues at coordinate 15,650,743 of JAWZYU010000008.1, forward strand.
AGAACTTGGAAATAATACGAATTTTCAGAACCAGTGTCGCCTTCAAGGTGAAATAGGGGTCGGAGTAGCGGTCTAGAAATGAAGAGATGCTGAAGGCACCGATGGATTTCTAGTGATGAATGCAGTGAGAATGGGGAGGGGGTGGCTCAGTCGGTATCGCGCCAGGCTCGTAATCTGTAGTTCCCAGGTTCGAGTCTCAGCTGGGTCAGCGTTGAGATTTATCTCCGCAAAATTTCTCCGCCCTGCCCACGGTCAGTAGGGGACAACGATGGGCTTGGAAAGGCCACCGTCCGTCGGATGGGACGTTAAGCCGTGTGTGGGAGAGCCATACCCTGTGCACGTTAAAGAACACGCTGGATGGCCTTGACGGCAAGCTACCATCTGTCTCCCAACAGCTGTTCCAGTGGGTCCCCTCCCCCAACCTTCTCTTAGCCTTCGGGGTCCTTGTGACCTGGCCATTTAGCCCATGGTGTGCAAAAAAGTGCCGCTCAGAGGTAAAACAACACAACGTTAAAGAACACGCTGGATGGCCTTGATGGGAGGCTACCATCTGTCTCCCAACAGCTGTTCCAGTGGGTCCCCTCTCCCAACCTTCTCTGAGCCTTCGGGGTCCATGTGACCTGGCCATTTAGCCCATGGTGTGCAAAAAAGTGCCGCTCAGAGGCAAAACTAACCAACGTTAAAGAGCACGCTGGATGGCCTTGACGGGAGACTACCATCTGTCTCCCAACAGCTGTTCCAGTGGGTCCCCTCCCCCAACCTTCTATGAGCCTTCGGGGTCCATGTGACCTGGCCATTTAGCCCATGGTGTGCAAAAAAGTGCCGCTCAGAGGAAAAACAACCCAACGTTAAAGAACACGCTGGGTGGCCTTGACGGGAGGCTACCATCTGTCTCCCAACAGCTGTTCCAGTGGGTCCCCTCTCCCAACCTTCTCTGAGCCTTCGGGTTCCATGTGACCTGGCCATTTAGCCCATGGTGTGCAAAAAAGTGCCGCTCAGAGGTAAAACAATCCAACCCAACCCAGCAGTGAGAATATTTCACAAAATGAGAATGGCAACAGTCAAAAGATATTAAAAATGTGCTACGTGAACGGTTATTCGCAGATAATTTGTAGGATCTGAATGAAAACAGTCAAATTTGTTTAAAGGAAACGTTACGAATACAAAGACATCTTATGGATTGAGAATGGCAACAGTGAAATCATCCTTCAATTGATTACGATCCGTTTTTGTTTCTGACATTTGAATTATCATTTGATGTCTACCTAAAGAAGAAGACTTAACTCAGTGTTTTGAAAACTAAACAAAATATCTCATTACCATTGTATTTTGCTACGATTGTTTCAATGTCTAATTGTTCATTTAATACAGATCATCCACATTTGCTCATCACTAGTATTTATTAAATTTTGTAGTCATTCTAAATGGAAAGTTGCATTAAAGTATATTGAGAACACGAAATCTGTCATGAAGTTATTTCTTTCAAAATTTACAAATCTCACCTGTCATATTTCTTGTTTAATAATCAGATTAATCAAGACAGGAGATCAAAATAAGGATTTAAAAAGAATATGAATATAAAAGTTTAAAAACTACATATCTTCCTGAAAATTAAAAAGATTAAATTGAAACCTACCGGTAGCTGAGCGAGAATAATATTCGTAACGAAGGCTAGATGGACTCAAACAAAGAACGTATAATTGACAAGAGTGCATAGTGAACAAAACCGTAATGCGCGCCTTCTAGCGGCAAATTTTACATGAAGGTTCAAACAGTAATGCAGAAAAGCTTGCTTCTAGGGGCTTGCATGCAACATTAAGGGCTTTAAAAATTCAAAACAATCACCAAATGTTTATTAAATTTTTGTTTCTTTTAGTTGTATACTATCGGTTGTAAGATATAAAAAAATATTATGAGATCATAAGTATGAAGATCAAATTGACACTTTTAACATGTAATATATGCCTATCTTAAAACTACCGCTCTTAATATTAATTATTTTTTTATAAGATATTTAAATTGCACAGCTTATGGCAATTGATTAGTATTAATATTTTCCGAAGCTACGTTTATTGTGCATCAAAAAAGAAAGTTCAGTTCTTTTCCACTTAATGTATTTTAACGTGTATAAGGAACCCCTTTTTGCCAAAAACTGGGTCCCAAAAATAGGGGGTTTCATATACATGGATAGTATTATAGATATTAACAAATTATTCAGTTCCTCGAAACTCAAATGCAAACCGCAAGCCTCAGGCCGACACCCAACGGGTCGTGACGTCCTATTGGAGGAGAACTGCACGCGTTCGTCAAGCAACGGCGCGCGCATAAAGAAACCGCCGATGATGAATAAAAATTTTCTTTTTTTTAAATCTTAAAATAAAAAATTCTTTGATGAAAAATCAGGGGGTTCCTTATACACGAGGGTTCCTCATACACGTTAAAATACGGTATATGAATTATAGGAAAGAAGCTGTTGAAAGTGTAAAAGCGCCCTCTGTTGGCGAATTTTACCTAAGGGTTCTTCAAGTAAAGCAAATTTTAAGGTCACCATCTTATATTATTTCTATGGAACTGTCCACTCTTGACTTATAAGTTCTTTGACTCAAATCCCAAAATCTTGAATCAATAGAGGGGCGAGGGTGGCTCAGTCGGTAGCGCGCCAGGCTCGTAATCTGTAGTTCCCAGGTTCGAGTCCCAGCTGGGTCAGCGTTGAGATTTATCTCCGCAAAAATTCCCCCGCCCTGCCCACGGTCAGTAGGGGACACCGATGGGCTTGGAAAGGTCGCCGTCCGTCGGACGGGACGTTAAGCCGTGACTCCGTGTGCAGGAGAGACACCCTGTGCACGTTAAAGAACACGCTGGATGGCCTTGACGGGAGGCTACCATCTGTCTCCCAATAGCTGTTCCAGTGGGTCTCCTCCCCCAACCTTCTCGGAGCCTTCGGGGTCCATGTGACCTGGCCATTTAGCCAATGGTGTGCAAAAAAGTGCCGCTCAGAGGTAAAACAACTCAACCCAACCCACCTGTGACAGCATTGATATTTCTCTCCATTAAATCCCCACGCTGAAGTTAGTCAGTTTGGGACCCCGATGAGCTTGGAAATGCATTCGTCCTTCGCATGGAACCTATATACAGAACAGCCATGATGCCCTATGCACGTTAAAGGACACGCTGGATGGCATTGACGGGAGTCTACCATCTGTCTCCTAACGTCTGTGCAGTGAGTCCCCTTCCACCAAGTAGAGGGAGGAACTCAGTCTGTATCGTGCCAGGATCGTAATCTGCAGTTCCCAGTTTAGAGTCCCAGCTGGACGAGCGTTGAGATTCATCACCGCAAAACTCTTAGCCCTACCCACGATCAATAGGAGACACTAATGGACTTGGAAAGGCCGCCGTCCGTCGGATGGGACGCAAAGCCGTGGGTCCGTGTGTGGGAGAGCCACACCCTGTGCACGTTAAAGAACACCCTGGATGACCTTGACGGGAGACTACCATCTGTCTCCAAACAGTTGTCTCCAGTGTCCCCCCCCCCCCCCAGAACCTTCTCTGATTCTTCGGAGAACTTAGGACCTGTCAATTTAGCTCATTGTGTGTAAACCAATGCCACTCAAATGTAAAACAACACTTCTTTTGTGATTCATTGGAGGGTTTAAGATTCTTATTAAGATTGGAGGGTTTAAGATTCTTTGTGATTCATTGGAGGGTTTAAGATTCTTGTTAATATTGGAGGTTTAAGATTCTTGGTGATTCGTTGGAGGGTTTAAGATTCTTGGTGATTCACTGGAGGGTTTATGATTCTTGTTAAGATTGGAGGTTTAAGATTGGAGGGTTTAAGATTCTTAGTGATTCATTGGAGGGTTTAAGATTCTTGTTAATATTGGACGTTTAAGATTCTTAGTGATTCATTGGAGGGTTTAAGATTCTTGTTAATATTGGAGGTTTAAGATTCTTGGTGATTCGTTAGAGGGTTTAAGATTCTTGGTGATTCATTGGAGGGTTTATGATTCTTGTTAAGATTAGAGGTTTAAAATTGGACGGTTTTAGATTCTTAGTGATTCTTTGGAGGGTTTAAGATTCTTGGTGATTCATTGGAGGGTTTATGATTCTTGTTAAGATTAGAGGTTTACGATTGGATGGTTTTAGATTCTTAGTGATTCTTTGGAGGGTTTAAGATTCTTGTAAAAATTGGAGGTTTAAGATTGGAGGGTCTTAGATTCTCGGTGTTTTATTAGAGGGTTTAAGATTCTTGTTAAGATTGGAGGTTTAAGATTGGAGGGTTTAAGATTCTTAGTGATTCATTGGAGGGTTTAAGATTCTTGTTAATATTGGACGTTTAAGATTCTTGTTAATATTGGACGTTTAAGATTCTTAGTGATTCATTGGAGGGTTTAAGATTCTTGGTGATTCGTTGGAGGGTTTAAGATTCTTGGTGATTCATTGGAGGGTTTATGATTCTTGTTAAGATTAGAGGTTTAAAACTGGACGGTTTTAGATTCTTAGTGATTCTTTGGAGGGTTTAAGATTCTTGGTGATTCATTGGAGGGTTTATGATTCTTGTTAAGATTAGAGGTTTAAGATTGGACGGTTTTAGATTCTTAGTGATTCTTTGGAGGGTTTAAGATTCTTGTAAAAAATGGAGGTTTAAGATTGGAGGGTCTTAGATTCTCGGTGTTTCATTAGAGGGTTTAAGATTCTTGTTAAGATTGGAGGTTTAAGATTGGAGGGTTTAAGATTCTTGTTAATATTGGACGTTTAAGATTCTTAGTGATTCATTGGAGGGTTTAAGATTCTTGTTAATATTGGAGGTTTAAGATTCTTGGTGATTCGTTGGAGGGTTTAAGATTCTTGGTGATTCATTGGAGGGTTTATGATTCTTGTTAAGATTAGAGGTTTAAGATTGGACGGTTTTAGATTCTTAGTGATTCTTTGGAGGGTTTAAGATTCTTGTTAATATTGGAGGTTTAAGATTCTTAGTGATTCGTTGGAGGATTAAAGATTCTTAGTGATTCATTGGAGGGTTTATGATTCTTGTTAAGATTAGAGGTTTAAAATTGGACGGTTTTAGATTCTTAGTCATTCTTTGGAGGGTTTAATTTTCTTGTAAAAATTGGAGGTTTAAGATTGGAGGGTCTTAGATTCTCGGTGTTTCATTGGAGGGTTTAAGATTCTTGTTAAGATTGGAGGTTTAAGATTGGAGGGTTGAAGATTCTTAGTGATTCATTGGAGGGTTTAAGATTCTTAGTGATTCGTTGGAGGGTTTATGATTCTTGTTAACATTAGAGGTTTAAGATTGGACGGTTTTATATTCTTAGTGATTCTTTGGAGGGTTTAAGTTTCTTGTAAAAATTGGGGGTTTAAGATTGGAGGGTCTTAGATTCTCAATGTTTCATTGGAGGGTTTAAGATTCTTGTTAAGATTGGAGGTTTAAGATTGGAGGGTTGAAGATTCTTAGTGATTCATTGGAGGGTTTAAGATTCTTAGTGATTCGTTGGAGGGTTTATGATTCTTGTTAACATTAGAGGTTTAAGATTGGACGGTTTTATATTCTTAGTGATTCTTTGGAGGGTTTAAGTTTCTTGTAAAAATTGGGGGTTTAAGATTGGAGGGTCTTAGATTCTCAATGTTTCATTGGAGGGTTTAAGATTCTTGTTAAGATTGGAGGTTTAAGATTGGAGGGTTGAAGATTCTTAGTGATTCATTGGAGGGTTTAAGATTCTTAGTGATTCGTTGGAGGGTTTATGATTCTTGTTAACATTAGAGGTTTAAGATTGGACGGTTTTATATTCTTAGTGATTCTTTGGAGGGTTTAAGTTTCTTGTAAAAATTGGGGGTTTAAGATTGGAGGGTCTTAGATTCTCAATGTTTCATTGGAGGGTTTAAGATTCTTGTTAAGATCGGAGATTTAAGATTGGATGGTTTAAGATTCTTACTGATTCATTGGAGGGTTTAAGATTCTTGTTAAGATTGGAGGGTTTAAGATTCTTAGTGATTCATTGGAGGGTTTAAGATTCTTAGTGATTCATTTGAGGGTTTAAGATTCTTGTTAAGATTAGAGATTTAAGATTGGACGGTGGGTTTAAGATTCTTGTTAAGATTGTAGCATTTAAGATTCTTAATGATTCATTGGAGTAATTAAGATTCTTGTAGATATTGGAAGTTTAAGATTGGATGGTTTAAGATTCTTAGTGATTCATTGGAAGGTTTAAGATTCTTAGTGATTCATTGGAGGGTTTAAGATTCTTAGTGATTCATTGGAGGGTTTAAGATTCTTAGTGATTCATTGGAGGGTTTAAGATTCTTGTTAAGATTGTAGCATTTAAGATTCTTAGTGATTCATTGGAGTGTTTAAGATTCTTGTCGATATTGGAAGTTTAAGATTGGAAGATTTAAGATTCTTAGTGATTCATTGGGGAGTTTAAGATTTTTCGTGATTCATTGGAAGGTTTAAGATTCTTGTTAAGATTTGAAGTTTAAGATTGGAGGCTTTAAGATTCTTAGTGATTCATTGGAGGGTTTAAGAGACATCTAAGTCAGAGCAGCGGATTGGATAAAATCCATTCATCAATAGATGGAGGATGCCGGAGGTTGTCGTTCCGTTTTATCGTTACGAATATTATAAAAATTCCGATAATGATATTCATTTCATTATTTCGTTACATGTAACGTTTTTCAACAGTGATTTCAATCATCCGAAATAGTTTCCACAAGCAAGTACTCAGGATTTACTTTCCGTGGGGGGAGTGGGGTAGTTGTTCGGAGGATTTATGACAAAAATCCGAGAATTTACTTTCTTTGATTTTAGTTTCAGGGGATCAGAGGAATTAGTTTTTTGGGGGATTCCACAATTGAGTTTGGGATGGGTTCGAGAATTTAGTTTCTTTGTTTCGGGGGAAGTCGGGGAACTTAAATTTCGCAAGGGTTTGAGAATTCAGTTTCGGGGCGAGTTCGAGCATTTAATATCATAGTTTCGGGAGGGGGAGGGTCGTATGATTTAGTTTTGGGGATGATCCGAGAATTGAATTTGGGGAGGGTCCGAGAATTCAGTTTCGGGGCGAGTTCGAGCATTTAATATCATAGTTTCGGGAGGGGTAGGGTCGTATGATTTCGTTTTGGGGTGGATCCGAGATTTGAATTTCGCGAGGGTACGATAATTCAGTTTCGGGGCGAGTTCGAGCATTTAGTATCTTAGATTTGGTGGGGAGGATCGTATGATTTAGTTTTGGGGATGATCCGAGAATTGAATTTGAGGAGGGTCCGAGGATTCACTTTCGGGGCGAGTTCGAGCATTTAGTATCTTAGTTTCGGGGGGAGGAGGGGTCGTATGATTTAATTTTGGGGAGGATCCGAGAATTGAATTTGGGGAACGTCCGTGAATTCAATTTCGGGGCGAGTTTCGAAAATTTAGTATCTTAGTTTCGGGAGGGGGAGGGTCGTATGATTTAATTTTGGGGAGGATCCGAGAATTGATTTTTTTTTTTTGTAGGGGGGGGGGGGGGGGGGGTCCGAGAATTCAGTTTCGCGGCGAGTTCGAGCATTTAGTATCTTAGTTTCGGGAGGGGGAGGATCACAAATTTTTTAAAAAATCGTTGACAGATATTTTTTTTTAATTCTGTAATCAACCGTAGTGTTTGGATATTTTTTTTCGCGACTGTACCTTTTTTCGACTCGATTGCGTTGCTTCACCTATAGTTCATTTAGGTTGGTGGTGGTGGTGGTGGGGGGGGGGGGGGTACACCCACATAAATTTCTCTAGATGTGGGTCTACTGGGGTAAGTCGCGAAAATGTCTCTGAATGTCTATGGCCTAGATAGGACGTTCGCCATATTGTAATTGCCTATATGGTAACTAGTTTACATTACTACCAGTTACATATATACATAAATATTTAAATTTTATTTTTTGTTTCTTTTAGATTAGAAGATTTTTCTACTAATCTACTTTTCTTCGTTAGTAAATCACTTCACCGTAATTAATTACTGGGGCGGGGGTGGCTCAGTCGGTAGCGCGCCAGGCTCGTAATCTGTAGTTCCCAGGTTCGAGTCCCAGCTGGCTCAGCGTTGAGATTTATCTCCGCAAAATTCCCCGCCCTGCCCACGGTCAGTAGGGGACACCGATGGGCTTGGAAAAGCCGTCGTCCGTCGGATGGGATGTTAAGCCGTGACGCCGTGTGTGAGAGAGCCATACCCTGTGCACGTTAAAGAACAAGCTGGGTGGCCTTGACGAGAGGCTACCATCTGTCTCCCAACAGCTGTTCCAATGGGTCTCCTCCCCCAACCTTCTCTGAGCCTTCGGGGTCCATGTGACCTGGCCATTTAGCCCATGGTGTGGAAAAAAGTGCCGCTCAGAGGTAAAACAACCCAACCCACTACCTACGTCGAGGGCAAGACAACGCCATATAGATGTAGCTCGCTCCACGACAACCCTATGGCGAACAGTCCTATAGAAGGAATGCTCATCCATCGGTCAAAATCTAAATTTAATCTGTGACACGGTTAGCCACAAACAAAAAATATAGATCTACGTTGCATCGGCTCCCGTGGTGGGAACTCTTAGTCGGCCTTACCAGGCCCCTCCGCCGACCAAAGCGCCCTCCGTCCAACCAAGGTGCCCCAACACTAGCCTCAACTTCACCGACAGCCAGCCGTTCCATCGGGATTTTGATGGCAGAATGTAAATAGATAGATAAAACTATAGTTATAGATCATCAGGTTTGCATTCGCAACAATAAGTTGCCTTCTTATATGGAGTTGGGAGTACACAATTGTTTTGCTTTAGGAGATAATTAGGAAATTCTTTATTTAGCTGGATTGGTAGATTAGATAATATATTAATTCGCATTTTTCAATCCTTAGGTGGTTTATTATTTTCATCGTTATAGGGCAGTAAATATGGAAATGGAGATGGGTTGTTTTACCTCTGAGCGGCACTTTTTTGCATATCATGGGCTAAATGGCCAGGTCACATGGATCCCGAAGGCTCAGAGAAGGCTGGAGAGGGGACCCACTGGAACAGCTGTTGGGAGACAGATGGTAGCCTCCCGTCAAAGCCATTCAGCGTGTTCTTTAACGTGCACAGGGTATGGCTCTCCCGCACACGCGGCCACGGCTTAACGTCCCATCCGACGGACGGCGGCCTTTCCAAACCCATTGGTGTCCCCTACTGACCGTGGGCAGGGCGGGGAATTTTGCGGAGAGAAATCTCAACGCTGACCCAGCTGGGACTCGAACCTGGGAACTACAGATTACGAGCCTGGCGCGCTACCCATTAAGCCACCCCCGCCCCATGGAAATGGAGAAACTTTTAGCGAATATTGCAACGATTTATTTGTGGTGGAAATTTGAAATTTCAGTGATAAAGTATCAAGATATATTCCACTGACAACAACAATCTGCCCTTTTACAGAGAGGGGTGTGAAAATCGAAACTTTTTAAACTAAAGGAATAAAACGCAAATTCTTTTTATGTTTTATAAGTATTAATAAAACACTTTTATTTGCATTCTCCCAATCATCCATTTATTCTATTTAAAACTTCTAAGGAATAGAAAAGAAAGCAAAAAAAAAACCTTAAATCTTTAACGAGATTTCCATATTGGCAAGAGGCGATATGCGTTCTTATAGTTTAATTTAAGAAAACCCTCAAGCAGCTGCTTGTCATAGTGGACTGACAGGAGCTTGTCAGTTTATACACTAGTATAGGGGTTCTCAACGTGAGGTACGTGTACCCCTTTGGAGATACGAAGTAAAATTTTTTCGGGTACGCCGTGAGAGCTCAAAAGTCGCTAGATCTAGTAACAAAGTAAAAATAACCATTGTTATACTATAACTATAGTTTTATCTATCTATACAAGGGGTATGCCAGTTACATACATATTTCCAGGTGGTACGTGAAGCATAAAAGGTTGAGAAACACTGATATATGTTTTACTGTATTCCCATTGTTATACCATAATTATAGTTTTATCAATCTATACAAGGGGTACGCCAGTTACATGCACATTTCCAGGGGGTACGTGAAGCATAAAAGGTTGAGAATCACTGATATATGTTTTACTGTATTCCCATTGTTATACCATAACTATAGTTTTATCAATCTATACAAGGGGTACGCCAGTTACATGCACATTTCCAGGGGGTACGTGAAGCATAAAAGGTTGAGAATTACTGATATATGTTTTACTGTATTCCCATTGTTATACCATAACGATAGTTTTATCAATCTATACAAGGGGTACGCCAGTTACATGCACATTTCCAGGGGGTACGTGAAGCATAAAAGGTTGAGAATCACTGATATATGTTTTACTGTATTCCCATTGTTATACCATAACTATAGTTTTATCAATCTATACAAAGGGTACGCCAGTTACATGCACATTTCCAGGGGGTACGTGAAGCATAAAAGGTTGAGAATCACTGATATATGTTTTACTGTATTCCCATTGTTATACCATAACTAGAGTTTTATCAATCTATACAAGGGGTACGCCAGTTACATGCACATTTCCAGGGGGTACGTGAAGCATAAAAGGTTGAGAATTACTGATATATGTTTTACTGTATTCCCATTGTTATACCATAACGATAGTTTTATCAATCTATACAAGGGGTACGCCAGTTACATGCACATTTCCAGGGGGTACGTGAAGCATAAAAGGTTGAGAATCACTGATATATGTTTTACTGTATTCCCATTGTTATACCATAACTATAGTTTTATCAATCTATACAAGGGGTACGCCAGTTACATGCACATTTCCAGGGGGTACGTGAAGCATAAAAGGTTGAGAATCACTGATATATGTTTTACTGTATTCCCATTGTTATACCATAACTAGAGTTTTATCAATCTATACAAGGGGTACGCCAGTTACATGCACATTTCCAGGGGGTACGTGAAGCATAAAAGGTTGAGAATTACTGATATATGTTTTACTGTATTCCCATTGTTATACCATAACGATAGTTTTATCAATCTATACAAGGGGTACGCCAGTTACACGCACATTTCCAGGGGGTACGTGAAGCATAAACGTTGAGAACCGCTGATATATGTTTTATTTTATTCCCATTGTTATACCATACTTATAGTTTTATCAATATATACAAGGGGTACGCCAGTTACATGCACATTTCCAGGGGGTACGTGAAGCATGAAAGGTTGAGAATCACTGATATATGTTTTACTGTATTCCCATTGTTATACCATAACTATAGTTTTATCAATCTATACAACGGGTACGCCAGTTACATGCACATTTCCAGGGGGTACGTGAAGCATAAACGGTTGAGAACCGCTGATATATGTTTTATTTTATTCCCATTGTTTTACCATAACTATAGTTTTATCAATCTATACAAGGGGTACGCCAGTTACATGCACATTTCCAGGGGGTACGTGAAGCATAAAAGGTTGAGAACCACTGAAACATGTTTTATTTTATTCCAATTGTTATATTATAACTACAGTTTTATCTATCCATACAAGGGATACGCCAGTTACCCCTTGTATGGATAGACACATTTCCAGGGGATACGTGAAGCATAAAAGGTTGAGAACCACTGATATATGTTTTATTGTATTCCCATTGTTATGCTATAACTATAGTTTTATCTATCTATACAAGGGTTACGCCAGTTACATACACATTTCCAGGGGGTACGTGAAGCATAAAAGGTTGAGAACCACTGATATGTTTCATTTTATTCCCATTGTTATACCATAACTATAGTTTTATCAATCTATACAAAGGGTACGCAAGTTACATACACATTTCCAGGGGATACGTGAAGCATAAAAGGTTGAGAACCACTAATATATGTTTTATTGTATTCCCATTGTTATACTATAACTGTAGTTTTATCTATCTATACAAGGGGTACGCCAGTTACATACACATTTCCAGGGGGTACGTGAAGCATAAAAGGTTGAGAACCACTGATATATATGTTTTATTTTACTCCCATTGTTATATTATAACAATAGTTTTATCTATCTATACAAGGGGTACGCCAGTTACATACACATTTCCAGGGGGTACGTGAAGCATAAAAAGTTGAGAACCACTGATATATTTTTTATTCTATTCCCATTGTTATGCTACAACTATAGTTTTATCTATCTATACAAGGGGTACGCCAGTTACATATACATTTCCAGGGGATACGTGAAGCATAAAAGGTTTAGAACCACTGAAATATGTTTTATTTTATTCCCATTGTTATATTATAACACATTTCCAGGGGGTACGTGAAGCATTAAATGTTGAGAACCACTGATATATGTTTTATTGTATTCCCATTGTTATACTATAACTATAGTTTTATCTATCTATACAAGGGGTACGCCAGTTACATACACATTTCCAGGGGGTACGTGAAGCATAAAAGGTTGAGAACCACTGATATATGTTTTATTTTATTCCCATTGTTATACTATAACTATAGTTTTATCTATCTATAGAAGGGGTACGCCAGTTACATACACATTTCCAGGGGGTACGTGAAGCATAAAAGGTTGAGAACCACTGATATATATGTTTTATTTTACTCCCATTCTTATACTATAACTATAGTTTTATCTATCTATACAAGGGGTACGCCAGTTACATACACATTTCCAGGGGATACGTGAAGCATAAAAGGTTGAGAACCACTGATATATGTTTCATTTCATTCCCATTATTATACTATAACTATAGTTTTATCTAAATATACAAGGGGTAAGCCAGTTACATACACATTTCCAGAGGGTACGTGAAGCATAAAAGGTTGAGAACCACTGATATATGTTTTATTGTATTCCCATTGTTATATTATAACTATAGTTTTATCTATCTATACAAGGGGTACGCCAGTTACATACACATTTCAAGGGGATACGTGAAGCATAAAAGGTTGAGAACCACTGAAATATGTTTTATTTTATTCCCATTGTTATACTCTAACTACAGTTTTATCTATCTATACAAGGGGTACGCCAGTTACATACACATTTCCAGGGGATACGTGAAGCATAAAAGGTTGAGAACCACTGATATATGTTTTATTTAATTTCCATTGTTATACTATAACTATAGTTTTATCTATCCATACAAAGGGAACGCCAATTACATACACATTTCCAGGGGATACGTGAAGCATAAAAGGTTGAGAACCACTGATATATTTTTTATTGTATTCCCATTGTTATGCTATAACTATAGTTTTATCTATCTATACAAGGGGTACGCCAGTTACATACACATTTCCAGGGGGTACGTGAAGCATAAAAGGTTGAGAACCACTGATATATGTTTTATTGTATTCCCATTGTTATATTATAACTATAGTTTATCTATCTATACAAGGGATAAACCAGTTACATATACATTTCCAGGGGATACGTGAAGCATAAAAGGTTGAGAACCACTGATACATGTTTTATTTTATTCCCATTGTTATATTATAACTATAGTTTTATCTATCTATACAAGGGATAAACCAGTTACATACACATTTCCAGGGAGTACGTGAAGCATAAAAGGTTGAGAACTAGTGATATATATGTTTTATTTTATTCCCATTGTTATACTATAACTATAGTTTTATCTATCTGTACAAGGGGTACGTCAATTACATACACATTTCCAGGGGGTACGTGAAGCATAAAAGGTTCAGAACCACTGATATATATATGTTTTATTTTATTCCCATTCTTATACTATAACTATAGTTTTATCTATCTATACAAGGGGTACGCCAATTACATACACATTTCCAGGGGGTACGTGAAGCATAAAAGGTTGAGAACCACTGATACATGTTTTATTTCATTCCCATTATTATACTATAACTATAGTTTTATCTAAATATACAAGGGGTAAGCCAGTTACATACACATTTCCAGGGGGTACGTGAAGCATAAAAGGTTGAGAACCACTGATATATGTTTTATTTTATTTCCATTGTTATACCATAACTATAGTTTTATCTATCTATACAAGGGGTACGCCAGTTACATACACATTTCCAGGGGGTACGTGAAGCATAAAAGGTTGAGAACCACTGATATGTGTTTTATTTTATTCCCATTGTTATAATATAACTATAGTTTTATCTATCTATACAAGGAGTACGCCAGTTACATACAGATTTCCAGGGGGTACGTAAAGCATAAAAGGTTGAGAACCACTGATATATGTTTTATTTAATTCCCATTGTTATACTATAACTATAGTTATACTATAACAATGATAAACTATAAACTATAGTTTTATCTATCAAAATTTCAACAAACTATAACTATAGTTTTATCTATCAAAATTTCTGGGGGTACGTGAAGCATAAAATGTTGAGAACCACTGATATATGTTTTATTGTGTTCCCATTGTTATACTATAACTATAGTGTTATCTATCTATACAAGGGGTACGCCAGTTACATACACATTTCCAGGGGATACGTGAAGCATAAAAGGTTGAGAACCACTGATATATGTTTTATTTTATTCCCATTGTTATACTATAACTATAGTTTTATCTATCTATACAAGGGGTACGCCAGTTACATACACATTTCCAGGGGGTACGTGAAGCATAAAAGGTTGAGAACCACTGATATATATGTTTTATTTTACTCCCATTGTTATATTATAACAATAGTTTTATCTATCTATACAAGGGGTACGCCAGTTACATACACATTTCCAGGGGGTACGTAAAGCATAAAAGGTTGAGAACCACTGATATATGTTTTATTTTATTACCATTGTTATACTATAACTATAGTTTTATCTATCTATACAAGGGGTACGCCAGTTACATACACATTTCCAGGGGGTACGTGAAGCATAAAAGGTTGAGAACCACTGATATATATGTTTTATTTTATTCCCATATTATACACTAACTATAGTTTTATCTATCTATACAAGGGGTAACCTTGTATAGATAGTGTGTCACGTGACACGAAGGTTGCTAGATCACTAATTTCTGAAAAAAATCTTTGCCAGATATTTTTTCTGAATTATATAATCAACCATAGTGTTCGGATATTTTTTTGAGCGACTGTACAAAGACATCAACTTAGCATGAATATCTAAAACGAAAACTCCACACGACTGCATCTCATAGACTGGACAATACAGTGATGAAACCTGCGTACTATAATTCTGTGTTGACATTTCATGAAGGAATCAATAAACACAACATAAATTTTTTTCAACACCACTGGATAATCTAACGAGGCTTTGAAATGAGTTTAACTTACATGTGCAGTGCACAGGCTTACGTCACACTGACGTCAGTTGCTTTTTAATTGCTTTATTAATTCCAGCGTAAATAATTGCATAAAAACAGACAAGAAATCTCATTTATGTTCTTCTCATTCCAAAATGTTTTGTAAAACATCTAACGAAGACATCCTCAAAAGTCCTCAAACGGGACAAGTTCGACAATATTACACTTTGACACAGATATTCTTCATCCAAAACTTTCTCTAGTCTTACATCCCCTCCAGCAACATAGACACCCTTAAAACAAAAGCAGACTTGCGAAATTTCCCTGTTTGATCCTATTTTGCTGTCCGAGTTCCTTGCATACCTAGAAGTCATTAAAATTTAGCAGTCATTCACTTTTACTACTTGCTAACGACTCTAAAAAAATTTCTTCACGCAACGTTTTTTTTTTTCCTTTTCCACCTTCCAAATAATGCGTCTATCTCACTTGCATCTTTACCACATTGTTCTACAGAAAGTCAGAACACAACGCAGGAAGTCTGACCGACTTCTTCGATGAAATGTTTGCCATATACCACTAAGTCTGAAAGATCTCTCTTCCGCATAATTGTAACCGTTCTTCCACTGGAGCTAAGCCTACTTGTTGAATAACCCAATTATACCGTTGAAAAGGCTTTGACGCTTCAGTGACGTCAACAAGAGACGCTCGAGATCACATGATGTAACTGGCCTTGGCCGCTGATTGGCTTAGAGATAACACTTATTCGATACGGTATCAGATATCTTTAAAAGAACAAGAGCTTTTCCAAAAGCGAATATCAGATATGTGTCCGATTGTGGTTAATGAAAGCAACACTACTAGCTCTTGTTTTTGTATATTGTTCTAGACTTTCCCTGTGAGAGAGAGGATTTTTCACTTATCAAATGGGTGCCTAAGATTTGCTTTCTAAGCTGGTATGGCTTGTTGACTAAATATAAAACTCGGTAACGATGCTTTACATAAAGAGGAATGTTGATCATCTGAACCGTGAAGAAAACTCATCTTTGAAGATGATCCTCTTCGCTTTTATCTTCGCATTCGTTTTCGAAGCTATTTTTAAAAGAGAAGAATTGTCACACGAGAAGTTTGGAAAGGAAAGAACTTGTTGGAGCTCAGAATACATCGAAACTTTTCTCCCTCCAAAATCTATATATGTAACCAAGCATTGTTTGATTATTCTTGCTGTATAAGAAATTTTATACTTGGAAATAAATTTTACTTTTTCTGTCAAGCGAAAAAATTATAGAAGATAGAATTCGGACCCCATTTTTTAAGCCCAAATCCCAGGGACGTTCTAAGGATTTAGTTTCTGGGGTAGGAGATGATTCCGAGAATTTAGGGGGGTTGGCTCAGTCGGTAGCGCCCCAGACTCGAAATCTGCAGTTCCCAGGTTCGAGTCCCAGCTGCGCCAGCATTGCGATTTATCTCCCAAAACACCCCGCCATGCCCATCATCAGTAGCGGACACCGATGGGCTTGGAAAGCCGCTGTTCGTCTAATGGGACGTTAAGTCGTTGTCTCGTATGCGGGAGGATTGGATTGTTTTACCTCTGAGCGGCACTTTTTTGCACACAATGGACTAAATGGCCAGGTCACATGGACCCCGAAGACTCAGAGAAGGTTGGGGGAGGGGACCCACTGGAACAGCTGTTGGGAGACAGATGTTAGCCTCTCGTCAAAGCCATCCAGCGTGTTCTTTAACGTGCACAGGGTATAGCTCTCCCGCACACGGGGCCACGTCTTAACGTTCCATCCGACGGACGGCGGCCTTTCCAAGCCCATCGGTGTCCCCTACTGACCGTGGGCAGGAGCGGGGAATTTTGCGGAGATAAATCTCAACGCTGACCCAGCTGGGACTCGAACCTGGGAACTACAGATTACGAGCCTGGCGCACTACCGACTGAGCCACCCCCGCCCCGTATCCGGGAGGGACAACCATTCCCTGTGCACGTTAAAGAAGACGCTGAATGGCCTTGACGAGAGGCTACCATCTGTCTCCTAAAAGCTGCCCAGTTGTTCCCCTCCCCCAACCTTCTCTGAGCCCTCTGGGTCCTTGTGGCCTGGCTATTTAGCCCATTGTGTGCAAAAAAAGTACCGAGAAAAAACAACCAACCAGAGAAATTTGTTTCAGAAATTCAAGAATTTCTCACTCGACTATTATTATCATTCGACTAACATAGTTTATTTTGGGGTTGAATTTATATTTTTTTTTGTGGGGGGGAAAACTTGGCCCAGTTACTAAAATATTCCACCTGACGGGAAAGGCTAAAATGATATTGTGTACCAAATAAAACTTTATAGTCGTTTTCTAAATCTGTTGTAAATGTCGGAATAATCTACCTATGGGGTTAAAATAAAATTATACAAAGCAACTGTTCTGGAAGACGACAAATTTTCGGGAGGTTCTGAATCCCCTGGTATCCCCCCCCCCCCCGGATACGTCCCTGCCAGGTCCGAACACCACCTCATAAAACATATGGCCGTGCAATCACTCAAAAAAGTATCCGAACACTATGGTTCATTACAGTATTCAGAAAAAATATCTGGCACCGATTTTTTTTAGAAATTAGTGATCTGGCAACCTTCGTATCACGTGATACAGAATTCAGGAAAAATATCTGGAGCGTGTACAGCAACTGTACGCGCTCCAGTTACCGTTCACATCAAACTGGAGCGTGTGCAGTTACTGCACACGCTCCAGTTTGCTGTGAACGGTAACTGCATACGCTCAATATTTCCGTGAGTGAGCCCACACGATCCAGGTCTTTGTGAGCTCACACGATCCAATGTGCTGTGAACATTAACCGCAACCGCTCCAGTTTGCTGTGAACGGTAACTGCACACGCTCAATATTTCCGTGAGTGAGCCCACACGATCCAGGTCTTTGTGAGCTCACACGATCCAATGTGCTGTGAACATTAACCGCAACCGCTCCAGTTTGCTGTGAACGGTAACTGCACACGCTCAATATTCATTGCATTATATATTCATACGCATTATATATATTAAAAAGTATCCAAACACTACGTTTGATTACAGAATTTAGAAAAAATATCTGGCAATGTTTTTTTAGAAATTAGTGATCTGGCAACCTTCGTGTCACGTGACGCGAAGGTTGCCAGATTTAAGTATTCTCACCTTTGCCTATTTGCCAGATTAACAATCTGACCTTTATCTGTCCATCTGGTCTCTTGCAAGCCGAGAATATCTAAATTATAATGGTGGACTTCTTGTGTGAGGACATCAAGAGAAAAAACTCTGTGCAGAGTCCTCCCATTCCAAGTACCTATGGAGAGATAATGGTTAGTGAGATGTTTAAAGAAACTATGTTTATTGAGAGAGGGAATGCCGACAATATCAAACAGCCCCCTAATCGCAGACATGGAGCAAAGACCCGTTCCCCCACCACTAAAGGCTGAAGCCATCTACACTGGAAGACTTCCTCCAATATAGAATTTGACGATGCCAATAGAAGCAAAGAGTTCAGGTGCCTGCGATGACCTCTGCTCAGGATTATCCACCAACTGATAAACATATCCTGTGAATCTATTCACTTGGGGCTGTCAACCCACAAACAAACAGAAAACACAGCAGAAGATTTTCAATCCACAGAAGTCCACCAGTGCAGCAAAATCAGGATCCATAATCAAGCTCAGAGCCATATATCTGTCCAGTCCAGTGGGTTTGTATGGTCAGCACCAGGACCCCGTGTGGTTGACCACTCCTCAGCAGGGTAGAAAAAAAAGAAAAGTAGCCATAGTTGTCCAGATCAGTAGGCCACACTAATCTGGCAGCCCTCCCCTTCCGTTCACTTCCACAAGAGAATATCTCTTTTGAAAGGTACTAACGGTCTGCACCACGAGAAGGCGGGGTTGGACATTAGGTGCTAGGCCTGGCCGGTTCTATGCATCATCACAGGGGATTGGTGCATAGCTCTCCTTCCAGTGACTAGCTAGCTACCATTTCCACCACCTCCTAAAACATAAGGCCGTACAGTCGCTCAAAAAAAGTATCCGAACACTATGGTTGATTACAGAATTCAGAAAAAATATCTGGTAACGGTTTTTTTTTAGAAATTAGTGATCTGGCAACCTTCGTGTCACGTGACACGAAGGTTGCCAGATCACTAATTTCTAAAAAAAATCATTGCCAGATATTTTTTCTGAATTCTGCAATCAACCATAGTGTTCGGATATTGTTTAATATGTATAATGCGTATGAATAATTAAATGCAATGAATATGGAGCGTGTGCAGTTACCGTTCACAGCAAACTGGAGCGGTTGCGGTTAGTTGTTGTTGTTTTACCTCTGAGCGGCACTTTTTTGCACACCATGGGCTAAATAGCCAGGTCACATGGACCCCGAAGGCTCAGAGAAGGTTGGGGGAGGGGACCCACTGGAACAGCTGTTGGGAAACAGATGGTAGCCTCCCGTCAAGGCCATCCAGCGTGTTCTTTAACGTGCACAGGGTATGGCTCTCCCGCACAGGGAGCCACGGCTTAACGTCCCATCAGACGGATAGCGGCCTTTCCAAGCCCATCGGTGTCCCCTACTGACCGTGGGCACGGTTGCGGTTAATGTTCACAGCACATTGGATCGTGTGAGCTCACAAAGACCTGGATCGTGTGGGCTCACTCACGGAAATATTGAGCGTGTGCAGTTACCGTTCACAGCAAACTGGAGCGGTTGCGGTTAATGTTCACAGCACATTGGATCGTGTGAGCTCACAAAGACCTGGATCGTGTGGGCTCACTCACGGAAATATTGAGCATGTGCAGTTACCGTTCACAGCAAACTGGAGCGGTTGCGGTTAATGTTCACAGCATATTGGATCGTGTGAGCTCACAAAGAGCAGGATCGTGTGAGCTCACTCACGGAAATATTGAGCGTGCGCAGTTACCGTTCACAGCAAACTGGAGCGGTTGCGGTTAATGTTCACAGCACATTGGATCGTGTGAGCTCACAAAGACCTGGATCGTGTGGACTCACTCACGGAAATATTGAGGGTGTGCAGTTACCGTTCACAGCAAACTGGAGCGTGTGCAGTAACTGCACACGCTCCAGTTTAGACTATATAACTAAAATTATACTAAAATTAGACTGTATAATAGTTTGGTTCTTTCTAGGGTTAGTCATGGCAGTTAAACTTGGACTCTTTGTAAACAGGATAACAGGAAACTAGATGCTTTTGATTCCAGATGCTTACGCAGTATCTTGGGCATTAGGTGGTTCAACTTTGTAACTAATGATGAGGTTAGGCAATGGAGTCTGCAACTTCCTTTAAGCAGCATATTGTGCAGAGAGAGACTCCGTTGGTTTGGCCATGTTGCCCGTATGGATAATTATAGATTGGTGAATAGGGTTATGAACAGTGTGCCTAAAGGCCTCAGAAAGAAGGGGAGACCTAGGATGCGGTGGGCAGACAATGTCAAACAGGACCTTGTTAGAATTGGTGTGCAGTGGCCAGATGCAGTAGATGTAGCTCAGGATAGACTTGCTTGGAGAACTAAATTGCACGGTCTGGTTAGACCTCCGTAGCCCATGGCTGTTTGAGGATGGTGCGGTGATGATGATGGTGGTCTTAAAGAAGAAACAGGCTTGAAAACTGCTTAAATAAGTGGTCTTAAAGAAAAAAAAAGAGAGGGGTTTGAGGACCGCTACTCTAAAAAAGGTTCTGGAAGCGCTGATTTTGAAGAAGGAAAATTATTTGGGAACTGCTGGTCTAAAAAGGTTCTGGAATTACTGGCCGTAAAGAAGAGAAAACGTGTGGGAACCGCTGTCTAAAAGGTTTCTTTAATCGCTAGCCTTGAAGAAGAGAAAGATTGGGAACCGCTGGTCTTAAAAGAGAAAAAAAGATTTGGGAACTGCTGGTGTAAAATGTTTCTCGGATTTCTAGCCTTGAAGAAGTAAAAAGGTTTGGGAATCACTTATCTAAAATGATTCTGGAACCGCTAACCTTGAAGAAGAAAAAGGCTTGGGAATTGCTAATCTAAAAAGATTCTGGAATCGCTAGCCTTTAAGATGAAAAAGGCTTGGGAATTGCTGGAATAAAATGGTTCTATAACAGCTGGCCTTGAAGAAGAAAAAATTTCTGAAACCGCTGGTCTTGAAGAAGAAAAAAAATAGTTGGAACTGCTGGTCTTGAAAAAGAAAAAAATTCCGGAACCGCTGTCCCTGAAGAAGAAAAAAGGTTCTCGAACCGCTGATCTTATTAAACAAGAAAAAAGGGTTTGGGAACTTTTTCCCTTGAGATTTTTTTAACTTTTTTCCCTTTGTCTCCTACATTTGCTCCACGCTGTGAGGGTGACATTGTCACCCCCCCACCCCCCCTGAGAATAGCAAGCGATAACCGTTTCTACCGAATTGCTGACTTTACATCAGGGGTGGTCAACCCAAACTTAGTGAAGTGTCACTGGAAAAAAACTTAAAGAGCCACAGAAAAACTTCTGTACTTAAAAGCGAAAAAAAAATCGTTGCCAGATATTTTTTCTGAATTCTGTAATCAACCATAAATAAAATAAAATAAATACCCCCTCAAGCAGCTGCTTGCCACAGAGGTCTGACGAAGTGTTTGGATATTTTTTTTCGGCGACTGTACGTTTTAGACTAGAAATTTTAGCCGCAATCAGACTTCCAACACACAGCTGCCAATCAATATTCAATAAATAAAGCCTGCTTTCCGTGGCCGAGTGGTTAGCACGCTTGGCTACTAATCTAAGGGACCTGGGTTCGAGCCCCGGGTAAGGCATGGATGTGTGTGTCGTTTTTCTGCTGAGGTCCTGCCGTCCTCTCAGATCTCCTACTGTGGCATATAAACTGACAGGCTCCTGTCAGACCTCTGTGGCAAGCATCTGCTTGAGGGGGTATTTATTTTATTTTTTAAATTAATATTATTGTAATATTATCTGATATTATATATTATATATATATCCTATTATATTTATTATCTCTATGTGCGTTTGTTGCCTTGAAATACTTTCCTTTTCATTGCTATTTAAGAGGAAATACCTTCCATGTCTTGCTGAAGTTTCACTACAATTTTCCTGTTTTACTGATAAAAATAGGGGCTGAATAAAACTTTATTTTTAGCACATTTTCAGAGGTAAAAGAAAAAAAGTCTTTTGCAGTCAATGTCAAATGAAAGCTTTTGACGCGGGGAGTGTCATAGCCTATAAAAAATTAACCCCCATGCATTCTTCCACCCTAAAATGGGAACTGTGAAAGTTGTTCTAATATATCTTGCGAATGCGAAAGCCATCAGTTACCAGTCAGGTACAAAACGAAAGCTCATATAATGACCGTCGTAAACTACTTCAAATTTTGCCTTCGTTACCACCCTTGATAAAAAAAGGGGGGGGGGCGGATTTTTGCGGGTTTCGGCTTTAATGAGTCTTATCACGAATTTAAGATTGTGACCTCTCCTATGTCATGGGCTAGTTGAAACATCACTCCAAAAGGCAGGAAAACTGTGGTCGATGTTTATGAGTCATATATCAAATGAAAGTTTTTGAAGATAGGTGTTTTAAGTGAAAAAGAAAATAAATTAAAAAATTTAAAGAATACCGATCTTCATAGGTTGGGTTGGGTTGTTTTACCTCTGAGCGGCACTTTTTTGCACACCATGGGCTAAATGGCCAGGTCACATGGACCCCAAAGGCTCAGAAAAGGTTGAGAGAGAGGACCCACTGGAACAGCTGTTGGGAAACAGATGGTAGCCTCCCGTCAAGGCCATCCAGCGTGTTCTTTAACGTGCACAGGGTATGGCTCTCCCGCACATGGGGCCACAGCTTAACGTCCCATCCGACGGTCGGCGTCCTTTCCAAGCCCATCGGTGTCCCCTACTGACCGTGGGCAGGGCGGGGAATCTATTTTCATAGATAACCCTAAAAAGTACAAAATACACCTAAACACCTAAATCTTATCGATGGTGCAATCTGTCACTGAGTTCGTATTCGCTTCAAAGGAAGACAGGACGTCGATTTACTTACTCGGCAAGATTGCCGATGTCCTATCTTCCTTTGAAGTGAATACGAACTCGGTGATTGTACAGTCGCTCAAAAAAGTATGCGAACACTATGGTTGATTACAGAATTCAGAAAAAATATCTGGCAACGATTTTTTTTAGAAATTAGTGATCTGGCAACCATCGTGTCACGTGACACTAAGGTTGCCAGATCACTAATTTCTAAAAAAAATTTTTCATGGTGTTCGGATATTTTTTAATATATATAATGCGTATGAATATATAATGCAACGAATATTGAGCGTGTGCAGTTACCGTTCACAGCAAACTGGAGCGGTTGCGGTTAATGTTCACAGCACATTGGATCGTGTGAGCTCACAAAGACCTGGATCGTGTGGGCTCACTCACGGAAATATTGAGCGTGTGCAGTTACCGTTCACAGCAAACTGCAGCGGTTGCGGTTAATGTTCACAGCACATTGGATCGTGTGAGCTCACAAAGACCTGGATCGTGTGGTCTCACTCACGGAAATATTGAGCGTGTGCAGTTACCGTTCACAGCAAACTGGAGCGGTTGCGGTTAATGTTCACAGCACATTGGATCGTGTGGGCTCACTCACGGAAATATTGAGCGTGTGCAGTTACCGTTCACAGCAAACTGGAGCGGTTGCGGTTAATGTTCACGCACATTGGATCGTGTGAGCTCACAAAGACCTGGATCGTGTGGGCTCACTCACGGAAATATTGAGCGTGTGCAGTTACCGTTCACAGCAAACTGGAGCGGTTGCGGTTAATGTTCACAGCACATTGGATCGTGTGAGCTCACAAAGACCTGGATCGTGTGGGCTCACTCACGGTAATATTGAGCGTGTGCAGTTACCGTTCACAGCAAACTGCAGCGGTTGCGGTTAATGTTCACAGCACATTGGATCGTGTGAGCTCACAAAGACCTGGATCGTGTGGGCTCACTCACGGAAATATTGAGCGTGTGCAGTTACCATTCACAGCAAACTGGAGCGTGTGCAGTTACTGCACACGCTCCAATTTGCTGTGAACGGTAACTGGAGCGTGAACAGTTGCTTTACAAGCTCCAGATATTTTTCCTGAATTCTGTATCATGTGACACAAAGGTTGCCAGATCACTAATTTCTAAAAAAATCGTTGCCAGATATTTTTTCTGAATTCTGTAGTCAACCGTGGCGTTCGGATACTTTTTTGAGCGACTGTACAGTCGCTCAAAATCCGTCGGATGGGACTCCGTCGGATGGGACTTCGTGTCACGTGACAACCTTCGTGTCACGTGACACGAAGGTTTCCAAATCACTAATTTCTAAAAAAATTGTTGCCAGATATTTTTTCTGAATTCTGTAATCAACCGTAGTGTTCGGATACTTTTTTGAGCGACTGTACCATCAATATGCTTTAGGTGAATTTTCTACTTTTTAGGGCCATATAGGGAGATAGGGTTTTTCTAATTTGCAGCTCACCTGTATTTTATTAAGTGGCTTCGAATTTTGCCAACTTGCCATAATTTTACAGAAAAGTAAGCCAAATTTTTACATCTCACCAGAATTTTACAAAATCCCTTCGAATTTTGTCAACTGTCCTAAATTTTGCCAACTCCCCAAGATTTTGCCAAGAGTTCTCAATTTTCTCAACTCTCCTAATTTCACAAAACCAATCCCAATTTTCACAACTCACCTGTATTTTACCAAATGGATTCGAATTTTGATAACTATCCAAAAAGTCGGTAGCGCGCCAGGCTCGTAACCTGTAGTTTCCAGGTTCGAGTCCCAGCTGAGTCAGCGTTGAGATATATCTGCGCAAAAATTCCCCGCCCTGCCCACGGTCAGTAGGGGACACCGATGGGCTTGGAAAGGCTGCTGTCCGTCGGATTGGACGTTAAGCCGTGGCCCCGTGTGCGGGAGATCCATACCCTGTGCACGTTAAAGAACACGCTGGATCTCCCAACAGCTGTTCCAGTGGGTCCCCTCTCCCAACCTTCTCTGAGCTTTCGGGGTCCATGTGACCTGGCCATTTAGCCCATGGTGTGCAAAAAAGTGCCGCTCAGAGGTAAAACAACCGAACCCAACCCAACTCTCTTAAATTTTTCCAACTTCTCTAGATTTTGCCAACTCGCAATAATTTTGCAGAAAAAAATCCCAATTTTTACATCTGACCTGAATTTTGCAAAGTCGCTCCGAATTTTACCAACTATCCAAGATTTGGCAACTCTCCTAGATTTTGCCAACTCGCCATAATTTTACAGAAAAAATCTCAATTTTTACATCTCACCCTAATTTTGCCAACTTCCCAAGATTTTGCGAACTTGTCCCGATTTTGCCAACTGCTAAACTAACTGACTTCGAATTTTGCCAACTGCTAAACTAAGTGACTTCGAATTTTGCCAACTGCTAAACTAAGTGACTTCGAATTTAGCCAACTGCTAAACTAAGTGACTTCGAATTTTGCCAACTGCCTTAGATTCTGCCAAGTTGTCTAGATTTTTCTAACTCCCCTTAATTTTACAACAAAAATAATCCACATTTTCATTTTACAAAGTCGCTTCGAATTTTGCCAATTCCAATTTACTTTGGGGGGTAATCCTCCTTCCCCCCATAGCTGCGCCCCTGCATGTAATTTTCAAGAAATTATTTAAAGACCTGTAAACAGAGGAGAAAATGTTATACTGCAATGGATATCCAATCTTTAGCATTTTTCCATTTTACATAATATTTAGACAAGTTTAGTGATAATGCATGACTAAAGCTGTAGGTTAGTTTAAAGGAAAACACTTGCATTGTCGAAATACGTGGTTATAAATACCTTTAGACACTGTTTTCGAATATTACCAAAATCTCATTCTTCATAGAGTTGGGTTGTTTTACCTCTGAGCGACACTTTTTTGCACTCCATGGGCTAAATGGCCAGGTCACATGGACCCCGAAGGCTCAGAGAAGGTTGGGGGAGGGGACCCACTGGAATAGCTGTTGGGAGACAGATGGTAGCCTCCCGTCAAGGCCATCCAGCGTGTTCTTTAACGCTGTGTTGTTTTACCTCTGAGCGGCACTTTTTTGCACACCATGGGCTAAATGGCCAGGTGGACCCCGAAGTCTCAGACAAGGTTGGGGGAGGGGACCCACTGGAACAGCTGTTGGGAGACAAATGGTAGCCTCCCGTCAAGGCCATCCAGAGTGTTCTTTAACGTTGGGTTGTTTTACCTCTGAGTGGCACTTTTTTGCACACCATGGGCTAAATGGCCAGGTCATAAGGACCCCGAAGTGTCAGAAAAGGTTGGGAGAGGGGACCCACTGGAACAGCTGTTGGGAGACAAATGGTAGCCTCCCGTCAAGGCCATCCAGAGTGTTCTTTAACGTTGGGTTGTTTTACCTCTGAGTGGCACTTTTTTGCACACCATGGGCTAAATGGCCAGGTCATAAGGACCCCGAAGTCTCAGAGAAGGTTGGGGGAGGGAACCCACTGGAACAGCTGTTGGGAGACAGATGGTAGTCTCCCGTCAAGGCCATCCAGAGTGTTCTTTAACGTTGGGTTGTTTTACCTCTGAGTGGCACTTTTTTGCACACCATGGGCTAAATGGCCAGGTCATAAGGACCCCGAAGTCTCAGAGAAGGTTGGGGGAGGGAACCCACTGGAACAGCTGTTGGGAGACAAATGGTAGCCTCCCGTCAAGGCCATCCAGAGTGTTCTTTAACGTTGGGTTGTTTTACCTCTGAGTGGCACTTTTTTGCACACCATGGGCTAAATGGCCAGGTCATAAGGACCCCGAAGTCTCAGAGAAGGTTGGGGGAGGGGACCCACTGGAACAGCTGTTGGGAGACAAATGGTAGCCTCCCGTCAAGGCCATCCAGAGTGTTCTTTAACGTTGGGTTCTTTTACCTCTGAGTGGCACTTTTTTGCACACCATGGGCTAAATGGCCAGGTCATAAGGACCCCGAAGTCTCAGAGAAGGTTGGGGGAGGGAACCCACTGGAACAGCTGTTGGGAGACAGATGGTAGTCTCCCGTCAAGGCCATCCAGAGTGTTCTTTAACATTGGGTTGTTTTACCTCTGAGTGGCACTTTTTTGCACACCATGGGCTAAATGGCCAGGTCATAAGGACCCCGAAGTCTCAGAGAAGGTTGGGGGAGGGGACCCACTGGAACAGCTGTTGGGAGACAAATGGTAGCCTCCCGTCAAGGCCATCCAGAGTGTTCTTTAACGTTGGGTTGTTTTACCTCTGAGTGGCACTTTTTTGCACACCATGGGCTAAATGGCCAGGTCATAAGAACCCCGAAGTCTCAGAGAAGGTTGGGGGAGGGAACCCACTGGAACAGCTGTTGGGAGACAGATGGTAGTCTCCCGTCAAGGCCATCCAGAGTGTTCTTTAACGTTGGGTTGTTTTACCTCTGAGTGGCACTTTTTTGCACACCATGGGCTAAATGGCCAGGTCATAAGGACCCCGAAGTCTCAGAGAAGGTTGGGGGAGGGGACCCACTGGAACAGCTGTTGGGAGACAAATGGTAGCCTCCCGTCAAGGCCATCCAGAGTGTTCTTTAACGTTGGGTTGTTTTACCTCTGAGTGGCACTTTTTTGCACACCATGGGCTAAATGGCCAGGTCATAAGAACCCCGAAGTCTCAGAGAAGGTTGGGGGAGGGAACCCACTGGAACAGCTGTTGGGAGACAGATGGTAGTCTCCCGTCAAGGCCATCCAGAGTGTTCTTTAACGTTGGGTTGTTTTACCTCTGAGTGGCACTTTTTTGCACACCATGGGCTAAATGGCCAGGTCATAAGGACCCCGAAGTCTCAGAGAAGGTTGGGGGAGGGAACCCACTGGAACAGCTGTTGGGAGACAGATGGTAGTCTCCCGTCAAGGCCATCCAGAGTGTTCTTTAACGTTGGGTTGTTTTACCTCTGAGTGGCACTTTTTTGCACACCATGGGCTAAATGGCCAGGTCATAAGGACCCCCGAAGTTTCAGAGAAGGTTGGGGGAGGGAACCCACTGGAACAGCTGTTGGGAGACAGATGGTAGTCTCCCGTCAAGGCCATCCAGAGTGTTGTTTAACGTTGGGTTGTTTTACCTCTGAGTGGCACTTTTTTGCACACAATGGGCTAAATAGCCAGGTCATAAGGACCCCGAAGTCTCAGAGAAGGTTGGGGGAGGGGACCCACTGGAATAGCTGTTGGGAGACAGATGGTAGCCTCCCGTCAAGGCCATCCAGCGTGTTCTTTAACGCGCACAGGGTATGACTCTCCCACACACGGGGCCACGGCTTAACGTCCCATCCGATGGACGGTGGCCTTTCCAAGCCCATCGGTGTCCCCTACTGACCGTGGGCAGAGCGGGGAATTTTGCGGAAATAAATCTCAACGCTGACCTAGCTGGGAATCGAACCTGTGAACTACAGATTACGAGCCTGACGCGCTACCGACTGAGCCACCCCCGCCCCATTCTTGATAGAAGAGTTGTTCCCAGATGTGGAGCTGGAGGTTCCTTGCTCCCAGATTTATCCCCGCACTTTTTAGTTCTTTGATTCACTTACAGTATGACGTGTAATATACCACCTGTAATACTAAAAAGTGCAGGGAAAAACCTGGAAACAAAGAACCTCGAACTCCACAATTGGGAACAACTCTGTTCTAAAGAACT
The DNA here is from genome assembly GCA_038380435.1 of Ryuthela nishihirai. Lineage (NCBI taxonomy): Eukaryota > Metazoa > Arthropoda > Arachnida > Araneae > Heptathelidae > Ryuthela > Ryuthela nishihirai. The sequence continues at coordinate 15,679,609 of JAWZYU010000008.1, forward strand.
GGATTTTGGCAATATCCTAAAAGTGTCTAAAGGTATTTCTAATCATGTATTTAACCAATGCAGGTGTTTATCTTTAAACTGCCCCTACCGCATTAATAGTGTATCATCGCTAACAAAAGGAAGTACGAAAAGTAATCTTCAGGAACATTTATATCGTTATACTTAAAATTTAACTTTCAATTAATACAATAAAAAATCTGAAAAAGGAAATTTTTAGAAACATTTATATTCTTACGCTGTAATAAAAGCCGGGGGTGGCTCAGTCGGTAGCGCGCCAGGCTCGTAATCTGTAGTTCCCAGGTTCGAGTCCCAGCTGGGTCAGCGTTGAGATTTATCTCCGCAAAATTCCCCGCCCTGCCCACGGTCAGTAGGGGACACCGATGGGCTTGGAAAGGCCGCCGTCAGTCGGATGGGACGTTAAGCCGTGGCCCCGTGTGCGACAGAGTCATAACCTGTGCACGTTAAAGAACACGCTGGGTGGCCTTGACGGGAGACTACCATCTGTCTCCCAACAGCTGTTCCAGTGGGTCCCCTCCCCCAACCTTTTCTGAGCCTTCGGGGTCCATGTGACCTGGCCATTTAGCCCATGGTGTGCAAAAAAGTGCCGCTCAGAGGTAAAACAATCCAATCCAATCCAAACCGTGTACAACACATTGAGGCCCTATATTACTCATAACGCTGTGATTGGTTAGATATTTCTCAGCGTTTAAATCATTGCAGATGCTAAAAATCGAAGCACGTAAAGATGAAAAAAAATATACTTTTAAATATTGTAACGATTTTTCTTTTTTTTTACAAATTTCATTATACTGATCTTTTTCTGTACTGGATAAACTTTTTATTTCATAAACGATATTATCGTTATACTGGTACTCGTTAAAATTAAGCATTTCTATATAGAGATACAACGAAATATGCCGAGGTCGGAAAAACATTTCGTTATATCGAATATTTCGTTTATTTTGCGTTTCGTTATACTGACATCTCATTGTACAGTCGCTCAAAAAAGTATCCGAACACTATGGTTGATTACAGAATTTAGAAAAAATATTTGGCAACGATTTTTTTTAGAAATTAGTGATCTGGCAACCTTCGTGTCACATGATTACAGAATTCAGGAAAAATATCTGGAGCGTGTACAGCAACTGTACAGCGTGTACAGCAACTGTACACGCTCCACAGCAAACTGGAGCGTCCAATGTGCTGTGAACGATCCAATGTGCTGTGAACATTAACCGCAACCGCTCCAGTTTGCTGTGAACGGTAACTGCACACGCTCAATATTTCCGTGAGTGAGCCCATACGATCCAGGTCTTTGTGAGCTCACACGATCCAATGTGCTGTGAACATTAACCGCAATCGCTCCAATTTGCTGTGAACGGTAACTGCACACGCTCAATATTTCCGTGAGTGAGCCCACACGATCCAATGTGCTGTGAACATTAACCGCAACCGCTCCAGTTTGCTGTGAACGGTAACTGCACACGCTCAATATTTACGTGAGTGAGCCCACACGATCCAGGTCTTTGTGAGCTCACACGATCCAATGTGCTGTGAACATTAACCGCAACCGCTCCAGTTTGCTGTGAACGGTAACTGCACACGCTCAATATTTCCGTGAGTGAGCCCACACGATCGTGTGGGCTCACTCACGGATCTAGTATCAAATATAACGGATCTAGTATCAAAATAATATGACCACCTACAGTCGCTCAAAAAAGTATCCGAACGACTGTACTTGAAATTTGACTTGAAACTGACATAGAGGAAAGTTTTAAAAAAATTAAGAACATTTATATTCAAATGCCTGAATACGACTTTTCATTTACATAAGAGAAAACTTATTTAAATTTAAAAAAATGTTTTCTCTTTATGTGAATCAAAAATGATATTTCAGGCGTCTGTATGTAAAAGTTCTTAAACAAAACTTTTTTAAAATTTAATACGTTTTCTGCTATTAGATTTATTAAATCTTTCATACATTGTATATTACACTTAGCCGTCCTGTCGCCGAGTGGTTAGCGCGCTTGTCTACTGATCTAAGGAACCCTGGGTTCGAGCCCCGGATAAGGCATAGACGCTTGCGATGTTTTTCTGCTAAGGTCCTGCCATCCTCTCAGATCTTCTACTATGACATATAAACTGACAGGCTCCTGTCAGACCGGGGCGGGGGTGGCTCAGGCGGTAGCGCGCCAGGCTCGTAATCTGTACTTCCCAGGTTCGAGTCCCAGCTGGGTCAGCGTTGAGATTTATCCCCTAAAAATTTCCCGCCCTGCCCACGGTCAGTAGGGGACACCGATGGGCTTGGAAAGGCCGCCGTCCGTCGGATGAGACTAACGTCCCATCCGACGGACGGCGGCCTTTCCACAAGCCGTGGCCCCGTGTGCGGGAGAGCCATACCCTGTGCACGTTAAAGAACACACTGGATGGCCTTGACGGGAGGCTACCATCTGTCTTCCAACAGCTGTTGCAGTGTGTCCCCTCCCCCAACCTTCTCTGAGCCTTCGGGGTACATGTGACCTGGCCATTTAGCCCATGGAGTGCAAAAAAGTGCCGCTCAGAGGTAAAACAACCCAACCCAAACAACACTGTCACACCTCTCTGGCAAGTAGCTGATTGAGGGGGTATTTATTTATTTTATATTACACTTCAAAATAAAATTGGCTTTTTTTATGAAATTTTTGTAACCGGAAAATACGAATTGATAAAAAAGTTGTGTGAGCATCATAAAAAAGTAAAGAATAACTAAAAAAACTGAAGTTAATTCAACACTTATCAAATGACTTCGAGGGCATTGACCGCCCTGCCCACGGTCAGTAGGGGACACCGATGGGCTTGGAAAGGCCGCCGTCCGTCGGATGGGACGTTAAGCCGTGGCCCCGTGTGCGGGAGAGCCATATACAGTGCACGTTAAAGAACACGCTGGATGGCCTTAACGGGAGGCTGCCATCTGTCTCCCAAAAGCTGTTCCAGTGGGTCCCCTCCCCCAACCTTCTCTGAGCCTTCGGGGTCCATGTGACCTGGCCATTTAGCCCATGGTATGCAAAAAGGTGCCGCTCAGAGGTAAAACAACACAACGTTAAAGAACACGCTGGATGGCCTTGACGGGAGGCTACCATCTGTCTCCCAACAGCTGTTCCAGTGGGTCCCCTCCCCCAACCTTCTCTGAGCCTTCGGGGTCCATGTGACCTGGCCATTTAGCCCATGGTGTGCAAAAAAGTGCCGCTCAGAGGTAAAACAACACAACGTTAAAGAATACGCTGGATGGCCTTGACGGGAGGCTACCATCTGTCTCCCAACAGCTGTTCCAGTGGGTCCCCTCCCCCAACCTTCTCTGAGCCTTCGGGGTCCATGTGACCTGGCCATTTAGCCCATGGTGTGCAAAAAAGTGCCGCTCAGAGGTAAAACAACACAACGTTAAAGAATACGCTGGATGGCCTTGACGGGAGGCTACCATCTGTCTCCCAACAGCTGTTCCAGTGGGTCCCCTCCCCCAACCTTCTCTGAGCCTTCGGGGTCCATGTGACCTGGCCATTTAGCCCATGGTGTGCAAAAAAGTGCCGCTCAGAGGTAAAACAACACAACGTTAAAGAATACGCTGGATGGCCTTTACGGGAGGCTACCATCTGTCTCCCAACAGCTGTTCCAGTGGGTCCCCTCCCCCAACCTTCTCTGAGCCTTCGGGGTCCATGTGACCTGGCCATTTAGCTCATGGTGTGCAAAAAAGTGCCGCTCGGAGGTAAAACAACCCAACCCAACAGAGGGCATTGGCGTCATCAATATATGAGTGTGTTTTCTCGCAGTTGTAGAAATGAGTATTCCCTAATGCTCGTCTAAGAACTCGTACTGTTACGTCACAAAGATTCATCAGTCTCGATAACGATTTTGTTTTTGTACTCCTGTGTAAAACAATTCGTCTTTTTTTTTCAAAATCCATAATATTTGAAAGCAAAAGTGTTATTTTCTCTTGAGACAAATTCTTACTTTTTGCATCAAAATCCTCGGTTACAAAAAAACAACACTAGCTAAAAAATGATACGCAAAGCCAAACCAAAAAGTAGAATCGATAACGAATCAAAAACCCACAATCGTAAACGATCTCCTTTTCTCATACTATCATCCAGACTTGCTTGAAACGTCTTCATAATTAATGGACAGTCATCGGAATGCTTTCTTATGTGGTCTAATAAAAAACACAAATCAAATAAACAGAGAGACTCATTTCACCAAGAGATCACTGAACCAATTGCAGATGTTCTTTAACAAAAAGATCCCTTATGTCGTGATGAAAGATGAAAGCTTTCTCTGGCAACACAAAAGACAGAAGCACTGCACGCAACAACGAGTGCACGAGCCACAAAACACCAAGTTTCGAATGTATTTTATTAATACGTAATGGCAACACGAAGCATTCGAAGTCCTTGATCCGTAGCAGGACACAAACCGAGGCCTAAGATTCGTACAAAATGCGCCCCAACTTTCCTTTGGCCCATATTGAAACGAGCTGTGTTCGCATCTTCACCGATAACACTTCTTCGTGTGACGTAACGCTTACATAAGAAGCAGCCAATGATGATTCGTCTTCCACGTGAAAGAGCGTTCCCAGTGAGAGATCTACTTATATGACCGGTATAAATCCTGACGTTACAGTATAAACTTATTCAATACGGTGCAAAGCAGCAGTCAGTCCTCAGTTGTTAGTGGATGCAGTTCTCTAATACATTTTTTGCCTCTTTTATTTCCAATAGTATCTTGAATTGCCTCTCGGGTATTTTTTATTATTCCGTTCCAAATCGGATTGTCAGAAAGGGAAGGCAACAGATCGGATTGTCAGAAAGGGAAGGCAACAGGCTTCGGAATATATAAGCAGCCTTCACTTAGACAGCAGAAATTTAACAAGGTAAGTTTTATATTTCTGTTAAATATGTATTGTAAAATTGTCTGATATTTTTTTCACCAACAGCATCAAAATAATCAATTGTTATTTCAATCGGCATTACATCGAGCCCTTAACATTGAAAATAAGTTTTTTATTGAATAATGGGTTGGGTTGTATTACCTCTGAGCAGCACTTTTTTGCACACCATGGGCTAAATGGCCAGGTCACATGGACCCCGAAGGCTCAGAGAAGGTTGGGGGAGGAGACCCACTGGAACAGCTGTTGGGAGACAGATGATAGCCTTCCGTCAAGGCCATCCAGCGTGTTCTTTAACGTTGGGTTATTTTACCCCTGAGCGGCACTTTTTTGCACAACATGGGCTAAATGGCCAGGTCACATGAACCCCAAAGGCTCAGAGAAGGTTGGGGGAGGGGACCCACTGGAACAGCTGTTGGGAGACAGATGGTAGCCTCCCGTCAAGGCCATCCAGCGTGTTCTTTAACGTGCACAGGGTATGGCTCTCCCGCACACGGGGCCACGGCTTAACGTCCCATCCGACGGACGGTGGCCTTTCCAAGCCCATCGGTATCCCCTACTGACCGTGGGCAGGGCGGGGAATTTTGTGGAGATAAATCTCAACGCTGACCGAGCTGGGACTCGAACTTGGGAACTACAGATTACGAGCCTGGCGCACTACCGACTGAACACCCCCGCCCCAATAAAAGATACGGAAAAAAAAATAATTAGAAGAATAAGATATCTCCTGTAGCGAATATACGATGTTCGCTTTCAAAGAGAATCAAAATTAGCATCCTCAGACCGTGGCAACTCGAATTAATGGATAATTGGGAAAATTCAAACTGTAATATTATATTAGTGTTATAAAATACGAAACAAATTATCCATTTATCTCTTAAAACTAAAAAAAACTTGCATTTTCTTATGCTCCTTCAGATTAAGGGACTAAATCTTCATTCCCATGGGCGAAAACAACTGTCTGTCTCCCAACAGCTGTTCCAGTGGGTCCCCTCCCCCAACCTTCTCTGAGCCTTCGGGGTCCATGTGACCTGGCCATTTAGCCCATGGTGTGCAAAAAGTGCCGCTCAGAGGTAAAACAACCCAACCTTCATTCCCAATATCTCTTGCACTCCACCACGAACATTTCAGATTTCTAGCATAAATGAATAGATCGTAATCTTCATTTAAAGGGCGGGGGTGGCTCAGTCGGTAGCGCACCAGGCTCGTAATCTGTAGTTCCCAGGTTCGAGTCCCAGCTGGGTCAGCGTTGAGATTTATCTCCTCAAAATTCCCTGCCCTGCCCACGGTCAGTAGGGGACACCGATGGGCTTGGAAAGGCCGCCGTCCGTCGGATGGGACGTTAAGCCGTGGCCCCGTGTGCGGGAGAGCCATACCCTGTGCACGTTAAAGAACACGCTGGATGGCCTTGACGGGAGGCTACCATCTGTCTCCCAACAGCTGTTCCAGTGGGTCCCCTCCCCCAACCTTCTCTGAGCCTTCGGGGTCCATGTGACCTGGCCATTTAGCCCATGGTGTGCAAAAAAGTGCCGCTCAGAGGTTAAACAACCCAACCCTTCATTTAAAGTTTTGCCGTTTTCCAACTTCTTCCACCTCAGAAGGTAGCTATTACAGCTATTGGGAGCATCCCCCGCTTCAGAGAATGTTGCCCGTAACCGCAGGAGAAGAAAAAAAACTATATATGTTTACATTAAAATTTTATACCTTAAGGTTTTATCACTTAACTAGTAGTTATTTATATTTAAAATTTGTTTATTAATTCTAAAATATTCATAAATATTTGAATAAAGTTATAAAAAGATATTCCACTAACATTATTTTAAGATATTTTTTTTTATTAAACCTCAGACAAATTAATCCTTATTATATCTTTACAGATATTTTAATTTCTGTCCCTTATTTAAGACTGTCCGGGCTTTGGGTTGGGTTGTTTTACCTCTGAGCGGCTCTTTTTTGCACACCATGGGCTAAATGGCCAGGTCACATAGACCCCGAAGGCTCAGAGAAGGTTGGGGGAGGGGACCCACTGGAACAGCTGTTGGGAGACAGATGGTAGACTCCCGTCAAGGCCATCCAGCGTGTTCTTTAACGTGCACAGGGTATGTCTGTCCCGCACACGGAGCCACGGCTTAACGTCCCATCCGACGGACGGCGGTCTTTCCAAGCCCATCGGTGTCCCCTACTGACCGTGGGCAAGGTGGGGAATTTTGCGGAGATAAATCTCAACGCTGACCCAGTTGGGACTCGAACCTGGGAACTACAGATTACGAGCCTGGTGCGCTACCGACTGAGCCCCCCCCCCTCCCGCCCCCACACTGTCCGGGCCCTGTGTATCTAGATGGCTCTCCTAAGCCTGGAACTAAGAGTATGTTTGCAGACCACTCTCTCATGATACACAAACGAAATGATACTAGAAAAATATTGTATAAATGTTAATTATTAAAGGTTTGTGGCACAATAATACTACTGTCTCATTTATTTATGCAACTAAATTAAGTTTAAGGCTCTTGGACTATTGCCATTTTAAATACCAATATAAATCTTAAGGAAGCTAACGGATGAATTTTTACTTGCAATAAACAAAACAACCGAACAAATTCGGTATAACTTTAATTTCTTACCGGTAGTTCTCTAATCCAAGTGAATTTTACGTATTGCTATATGAAAAAATCAGAGGATGGAAGAAGTATTTTTTTTTGAACCCGGAAAAACATTTTAAATTTTGCCACCGCAACTAAACAATTATAAATAATAAATAAATAAATAAATACCCCCTCAAGCAGCTGCTTGCCACAGAGATCTGACAGGAGCCTGTCAGTTTATATGCTACAGTAGAAGATCTGAGAGGATGGCACGACCTCAGCAGAAAACAACACGAACATCCATGCCTTACCCGGGGCTCGAACCCAGGTCCCGTAGATCAGTAGCCAAGCGCGCTAACCACTCGGCCACGGGACGACTTAAAATAAATACCCCCTCAAGCAGCTGCTTGCCACAGAGGTCTGACAGGAGCCTGTCGTTTATATGCCATAGTAGAAGGTCTGAGAGGATGGCAGGACCTCAGCAGAAAAACGACACATACATCCATGCCTTACCCGGAGCTCGAACCCAGGTCCCTTAGATCAGTAGCCAAGCGCGCTAACCACTCGGCCATGGGACGGCAAACAATTACTATGGAAGAAAGATATTATCGATTGCCTAATATAAATTAAAGAAGTATTTCTTGGCTATAAGTGATAGCGAACATATGTTTACAGTTCTTAGATAATGAAAAACATTATTTTTGTTTTTTTACCTATTCTGCTACTTGATGCATATTGCCTATTTGCGATGTTTCATGTTAATTAGATTGTTGCTGTTATATTGATCTTTGCAGTCGTTTAAATAATTACTTCATCTGTTAATTAATTATCACTATTGTCTTTCATCATTTGTTTTCTTCATTCTTGGGGGCGGGGTGGCTCAGTCGGTAGCGCGCCAGGCTCGTAATCTGTAGTTCCCAGATTCGGGTTTTGATAAGCTGGGTCAGCGTTGAGATTTATCTCCGCAAAATTCCCCGCCCTGCCCACGGTCAGTAGGGGACGCCGATGGGTTTGGAAAAGGCCGCCGTCCGTCGGATGGGACGTTAAGCCTTGGCCCCGTGTGCGGGAGAGCCATACCCTGTGCACGTTAAAGAACACGCTGGATGGCCTTGACGGGAGGCTACCATCTGTCTCCTAACAGCTGTTCCAGAGGGTCCCCTCACCCAACCTTCTCTGAGCCTTCGGGGTCCATGTGACCTGGCCATTTAGCCCATGGTGTGCAAAAAAGTGCCGCTCAGAGATAAAACAACCCAACGTTAAAGAACACGCTGGATGGCCTTGACGGGAGGCTATCATCTGTTTTCCAACAGCTGTTCCAGTGGGTCCCCTCCCCCAACCTTCTTTGAGCCTTCGGGGTCCATGTGACCTGGCCATTTAGCCCATGGTGTGCAAAAAAGTGTCGCTCAGAGGTAAAACAACCCAAACAACTTTTTCACTCTTAAAACTGATTTTAATTTATTATACTTTCAAAAGTAAGTCAAGCTTCTGCTTTTGGGTTGTTTATATGTTGGCAGATTTTAACGTAGAACTTCTATGATAATAAACGAACGTGAACTAATAATTAATCCGCAGTTAAATGCATATATTTATTACAAAATGAAAGTTTTATAGTAACTTGATTTCGTCCCACATTGTAAAAATTTATGTAATAAATTTGGGCTCCTTTTTATGTTTCCCTAAACAAAAAGAATAAATAATTAATATATAGAATCATTATATCATATGATAGCAGTAATTCCTGGGCGGGCAGACATGTGTGACGTCATCGGTGACAGAAATACTCGGTTGCCTGTGATCGCGCAAGTACAGTCGCTCAAAAAAAAATTTACGAACGCTATGGTTGATTACAGAATTCAGAAAAAATATCTGGCAACGATTTTTTTTAGAAATTAGTGATCTGGCAACCTTCGAGTCACGTGACACGAAGGGTTGCCAGATCACTAATTTCTAAAAAAAATCGTTGCCAGATATTTTTTCTGAATTCTGTAATTCACGTGACACGAAGGTTGCCAGATCACTAATTTCTAAAAAATATCGTTGCCAGATATTTTTTCTGAATTCTCTAATCAACCATAGTGTTCGGATACTTTTTTTGAGCGACTGTACTTCAACTGCTGTATTTTAATACAAACTCAAAGGGTTAGTCTGTCACTGCGTATGTATTACTCAAAAACTCTACTACTTTGATCAGTGGGGCGGGGGTGGCTCAGTCGGTAGCGCGCCAGGCTCGTAATCTGTAGTTCCCAGGTTCGAGTCCCAGCTGGGTCAGCGTTGAGATTTATCTCCGCAAAATTCCCCGCCCTGCCCACGGTCAGTAGGGGACACCGATGGGCTTGGAAAGGCCGCCGTCCGTCGGATGGGACGTTAAGCCGTGGCCCCGTGTGTGGGAGAGCCATACTCTGTGCACGTTAAAGAACTCGCCTTGACGGTCGGCCTTGACGGGAGGCTACCATCTGTCTCCCAACAGCTGTTCCAGTGGGTCCCCTCCCCCCAACCTTCTCTGTGCCTTCTGGGTCCATGTGACCTGGCCATTTAGCCCATGGTGTGTACAAAAGTGCCGCTCAGAGGTAAAACAACCCAATCCAACTTTGATCAGCACACTAACCGTTAGGCCATAACCCGTCTTGAATACAGATAAGATTATTCACATTTGAACTGAAAACAAAACTACGAACTGAAAATATTTATTTATAAAATGTCTATGCTCCACTTAGCAAAAGGAAGAAGATGGTAGTCGGAATGAACTGAAACTGTCATCTGAGTGAAACTAACCATTTGGCTGGCCGCATTTTGACCCTGGGGCCATACTTTGTCTATCGTGGCTATAAATCATTCTCATTTCTTCGACGCTCAGTGGCATCAGTGATGTGCGTGATTGAACTGAAATGCCCAGCAGCGGATGTCGTTTCAGTGTAACGTTGACCCAGCTGCAATTGCTTTGATTCAGCAGAGCGATTCCTTTGCTCAGATTGTTTCAAACTTCCCACGAGCACTAAAGGATCGTAGCTGCACAGCTTTCTAATCTCTGTGTGGTTTACTGATACCTGCAATAAAATCGCCAAAGGGCTGATGACGAATTAAAGAATAAATTGGCCTCTCCACTAAGCTGTTATTTAGTAATAACTGTGTCAGGAGAACTTGAAAATGAATTTGAAAATGAAATGGAAACATATTGATTGGATGTGTTCAAGACTACGATTTGTAGCATTTAAAATTAGGAAACTTAACATGTTTGTTGATACACAGATAACTATTTTAGTATATAAAGCACTTTATGAATCTATAATTAGATATGGGATAACAGTTTATGGAATTAAATAAAATTAAAAGAATACAATTTAGTCTGCTAAAAGGATTGTGTAATATAGAAGTTAAATATTCCCTTACGACGAAATATGATATATTCAGTTTCTTCAAAATTTTACCTATTGAAAGTTTATATGTGTTTGTTTCTGTTATCAATAACCTCTTTGATGATACCTATAAGCAAAATATTTGCCACAATAAGTTTACTAGAAAAAAGGCTATGGGTTTTTTGAAACAACCAAAATTTTATAATAATTACGGACGAAATTCCAAAGAATATCAAATTCCCTACCTATTTAACTTGCTTCCTAGAGAAATAGTTAACTTAAAAAAAATTTGTGAAGTTAAAGATAAATTATTTCAGTGGTTGATGAAAAAGTGATGTTTTTATTTGGAAACTTTCATCATTTTGTCGGTTTTCTTTCTCATTTATTCCTTTTTTTCTCTCCTTCATTTTTTGTACTACTGAGGCAATCTAGATCATATCTGTAAAAACATATATGTACATTCCCGCTGATAAGCTTCGGCTTAGTGGGATTTTTTATGTAATATAATTATAGATAATACTTATTGAAAATAAATTTGAATTTGAATTCGAAAAAAAGCATTCGGGGTCCTTGTGACCTGGCCATTTAGCTCATGGTGTGCAAAAAAGTCCCGCTCACAGGTAAAACAACCAAACAACCCAACCCAACCCCCCCCCCCTCCCTTCGATTTTTTTCTAGGTCCGGGTATGTCCTAAAGGGGAGGGGACATGCCTTTCTGAAGGGAGAAAGGCATGCCCCCTCCCCTTAGAACCGGTCCTAACTAGAGGCGATACGTCATTTTTCCAGTTTAATTAATTTTCAAACATTCCCGTTTCTTCAACTATTTATAATTCCACTTAATCTGTTTTCTGTTTTCCATCAGGATGAAGAAAGTCATCGTCATCATCCACCTACTGGTGTGGCCCTTCCTCTTCAGCCAGGGCCACCTACTGGAGATGATCGACAACGCCACCACCATCACTCCTCTTACACTCCTCCAGGTGACCCCTCCATCTCCAGGGAGCATGGCCGTGACGTCTCGCCCACCCACGCCGACGGATCCCACCCATCACGTACTGAAAAACTCCGCCGAAAGATTCATGACTTTCACCACATCCAGACTCCAGACCTCCACTACAGGAAATGCGACGCCAGCATCACGGGAGCATTTCCTGCGTCAGAAGTCCCTCTCCTCCAGCACGGAAGGTGGAAACAGTAAAGATTCAGTTTCTGGCCAGTATCAGATCATCCGGGGATCGTCCCATACGGTGTCGCCATTTGCGTCCAGGAGCTCCGGGGACACGAGACAGCAGAGAGAGAAAGAGAATATTTCCCAGAGACAAAATGATCGCCTCTCCCCCACATTCACCAGCATCAATGAGCTAGAGGATGGAGATGAGCTGATTCAGGGTCCAAAGCAGCCGTATCCACCTGTGCCTGGTGCTGGGTATATTCCACCTGCAACGTCCGTTGGAAACTCGCCTCAGATTGCATTGGGATTTCAGCAAGAAAGGGAAGTGCCAAGAGTTGAATGTAAGTAAGCAGTTAAAAAAATGTATTTGTTGATCTGGAATATTTAACCTCTGACAGGAGTTTTTTTTTTCTTTTTCGGTGTAGAATCGGCTAAATATGGAATCACCAGGACCCCCAAAAGCTCAGGGTTGGATAGCAGAAGGGGTTGTTTCACCACTGAGTGGCATTTTTTGCATACAATGGGATAAATTGCCAGGTCATAAGGACCCTTAGAAGGTGGGGGTGGGTGGGTCCCACTGGAACAGCTGTTGGGAGACAGATGGGAACCTCACGTCAAGGCCATCCAGCGTGTTCTGTAACGTGCACAGGAAATGGCTCTCTCACACACGGACCAAGGCTTAACGTCCCATTCGACGGATGGCGATCTTTAAAAGTCCATTGGTGTTCCCTACTGACTGAGGTTGGATTGTTTTACCTCTGAGCGGCACTTTTTTGCACACCATGGGCTAAATGGCCAGGTCACAAGGACCCCGAACGCTCAGAGTAGGTTGGGAGAAGGGACCCACTGGAACAGCTGTTGGGAGACAGATGGTAGCCTCCCGTCAAGACCATCCAGCGTGTTCTTTAACATGCTCGGAGAAAGGCTCAGATGGGAACCTCACGACAAGGCCATCCAGCGTGTTGTGTAACGTGCACAGGGGATGGCTCTCTCACACACGGGACAAGGCTTACCGTCCCATCTGACGGACGGCGATCTTTCCAAGTCCATCTGTGTTCCCTACTGACTGAGGTTCGGTTGTTTTACCTCTGAGCGGCACTTTTTTGCACACCATGGTATAAATGGCCATGTAACATGGACCCTCGAAGGCTCAGAGAAAGTTGGGGGAGGGGACCCACTGGAACAGCTGTTGGGAGACTGATGGTAGCCTCCCGTCAAGGCCACCCAGAGTGTTCTTTAACCTTGGATTGTTTTACCTCTGAGCGGCACTTTTTTGCACACCATGGTCTAAATGGCCATGCCACCCACTGGAACAGCTGTTGGGAGACAGATGGTAGCCTCCCTTCAAAGCCATCCAGCGTGTTCTTTAACGTTGTGTTGTTTTACCTCTGAGCGGCACTTTTTTTGCACACCATAGGCTAAATGGCCAGGTCACATGGACCCCGAAGGCTCGGAGAAGGTTCGGTGATGGGACCCACTGGAACAGCTGTTGGGAGACAGATGGTAGCCTCCCGTCAAGGCCATCCAGTGTGTTCTTTAACATGCACAGGATATAGCTCTCACGCACACGGAGCC